>PVKA01002417.1:0-125344 GCA_004027165.1 Ctenomys sociabilis | reverse complement strand
GAAGCGCTTATTCCACTGAGCGTCTTATTATTGCCTTGGCAGATATGTTAAGGTCATAATATAGGGCTGGGGTGATGGCTCAATGGAATAAACGCTTCCCTGGCAAGCGCAAGGGCCTGAGTTCAATCCCCGGTTCCACCAAAAAAAACAAAAAAGAAAGATTTGGGGCTGGGGAGATGGCTCAATAGAATAAGTGCTTCTCTCTCAAGCACAAGGGTCTGAGTTCAATCCCTGGTCCTGCCAAAGAAAAAAAGTTATAATATAGAGACATTTAAAGCAAGTGAACTATACTTTGTAAATATCTTTCATTAAACTTCGTAGAGCCAGGCATGGTGGTGCATGCCTGTAATCCCAGCACTTGGCAGGTGGATTGTTGTGAGTTTGAGACCAGCCTGAGCTACAAAGTGAGTTTGAGGCCAGCCTGAACTGCACAGTGAGACCTGTCTCAAAAAAAAAAATCTTTGTAGTTAAGAAATATCTTCAGAAAATAATACTTGGAGATAATTATTAAATAATTGTTTAGAGATTAGATTATTCTCAGAGACAAGAAAGTTAGGACACCAGGTATAGTGTGATACATACCTGTAATCCAAGCTGCATGGCAGGCAAGGCCAAGAAGATTGCAAGTTCAGAGCAAGCCTATGCAATTAGCAAGACCCTACCTCAGAAAATAAAAGGATTTTATGCCATTGTACTTGCATCTTACTGGGAAAAGTTAAATTAATTCATCTAATAGTATATGTGCATGTTATTTTACTGCCTTACTTTAGAAGTGAAATAATAAAAGTAAACTTTCTTGCTGTTACCAACACCTGCTTCTTCAGATTTGGCCTTTGATGATTTTTTTTATAGAAGGAGAAAAAGTATTTTCCTCAGGAAAAATATGTTCAGTTTTGGTAGATAAAGTCTCTATGGCATTGGTGACTTGGTTTATTTTTGTTATTGTTCATCTGAGTGAAAGGAAACATTTTATTCTTTAAAGCAGAAAGTGGGAGCTGGCTAAATAGCTCAGTTGACTAAAGTGTCTGCTTAGGTAGAAGTGCAGGGACCCCAATACCATCCCTGGCATCGCATTTGGCTCCAGCCCCACCCCCAGCATGGTGGTTGTAACAAACAAATAAAAAAAAAAAATAGTCGGATGTGATTGCAGTTTTAGTGTTTGAGAATATACATTTTTACATCCATAGAAATACTAAACTTTTTAGAAAAATGTTTCATTAAGAATGTATCTTAGAAGGTGGGACAACTGAAGGAAGTATTAAACTACAGCAGGGTCTTCAAGCAAGGATATTTAGCCTTCCAAGAGATAATACAAGCATGATTACCATTAAAGGAATCCAAGTTTAGATCTTCAGTTCCCTTATGAACTCTTTATTAAAATAGATCTACATAAGAACATGCCCACATGAAAGAAATTATACCAGTTCTTTTCACAGTAACCTTCCATTTTAGAAAAGAATTTGGTGGCAAGCTGTATTTTCCAAAAATGACCCTAATGTCATTTCAGGTCACACATACTCCCAGATCTTTGCCACAGCCTTGTCAAGATGTTGTATCCCTTCCATCTGAACCTGAACAGATTTTCCTTACTGCCTTAATTAAGGGATTATGAATATAATATCATTAGTGAAACACAGTGTTAGAAATGAATTACCCAGTAACCCATGAAGAAATGTTCATCATTCAGATGTACATTTGAGTAGGCAGATGACTGTTTAATGACCTTACTGTTTTTGTTTTCTGATAATTTAAAAAGTTGAGTTCTATTGCTAAAGTGTATAAAAGAAAACATGAAGGGAAAAAAACTTTTTAGGCAAATACGTATTTTGTCTCATGTTTATATTTAGATTTTTTATAAAAGCACAGTTTTGATGTACTTCCACTATTTTTAGTGGTAGTTAATGTGTCTCAGTCCCTGTCTCACCATAATTTGTATGATTTGAGGGAAGAAAGTAAAACTTTCATACTTCTGGCATACTAACATTGCATCTTCAAGTTAAAAGAATATGTATTAGAGGTAAGTTTATGGTTTTGTCATTTGTGCAACATGTTTTAGATTATTAGGAAAAACATTTTCATTAAATGTTTTAGATTATTAGGAAAAACATTTTCATTGCCAGTACAGTTTTGGAGTCAACGTGCATAAAATTACTTTACCTAAGGCTGAAATCTCCTATTGTCATTCAGTCAGTTCTCTGTTTTCTTAATCACTGTCATATACTTAAGGATAGGTTAACAAATATTTTGTGACCTTTACTGTAAGACACATAACAGTTATCAGGATATATAAGACCAGAACTAACTAGTGATTCTGTATCATCTTTTCTTTTTGATCCTAATTTCCAAATTATCACCTAGTCTAAAAGTATCACAATTCACCATGTTATATAGCACTTTATAAAAACATAGCTAAACTAAGAAACAGTATCAATTTTAAGATGTTTCAATTTCTGAGATAATTGTGTCTTAGTTTGATAACAATACTATGGTTAAAATTAGAATGTACATAATAGGAGTAAATGTCTCCCAAAATGTGTATTAGTACTATTATTCAACTGACAAAAACAATTAAGTTAACATTTAACTAGTCGTTTAATTAGAAAGTTATTGTTGCTTAAAGGTAATTCTCTGTAGATACTTCTATTACGTTCTAATTCACAAGACAGCATAATTTATAGTAATAAAATGTCTAATCTATGCATAATCAAGAATCTGTTATTTCCAATGTTGTGCTGGTATTTTTTTCCTCAGCTTTGTCTTAAGCCTCAAAAGCAGTGTGATAGCCGGGCGTGGTGGCGCAGGCCTGTAATCCTAGCACTCAGGAGGTTGAGGCAGGAGGATTGTTGTGAGTTTGAGACCAGCCTGAGCTACAAAGTGAGCTTAAGGCCAGCCTGAACTGCATAGTGAGACCCTGTCTCAAAAAAGACAAAAAAAAAAAAAAAAAGTGTGATTTAAGTAAAAGGAATATATATAGACCTTAGTGAAGGTTTTTGTATTATTTACAAAGAAACTGAGAAAGACCATGATTTAAACAGCAGGGTCTTCAATTTTAGTTTCAGTTCTTCATTTTAAAAAAATTGAAGAAAGCTTAAAAATCTCATCTGAGGTTATTAAACATAACTTAATGATAAGTTTATGACTTTTAGAAAATAACTTGGAAAAGTTTGATTTGAGTGGCATCATATAAAAGGGATTTTTTTCTATCTCTTTTTACCTATAACATGAATTCTTTAGTGCCTCAGTCTATACTTGAAAAAATAGTGACAGATTTGATTCTCATTCTAGCATAATTATTTACTAAATTTTAACTTAATTGTTTTTGTCAGTTGAATAATAGTGATAATCTAGACAACAGTCCTCAGTACTTTGAAGATTTATAATCATTGGAAATATCTCCCTCCAACTCTTATTTCAATAAATGTGATTGTAATATATTTTGAGAAGCATATGTGAGATAAGGAATCAGCAAAAGACTTTGGAGCATTAGATTATATTACTTCAAAATGTAATGGAAATACTAGTTGAGAATAAACAGATTTTCTACAAAAGAAAAACTTCAGGACTAGGGAAGTAGCATGTATATAGAAGGGTTTAGTTTCAGAACCACTGAAAAAAATTTTAAAAACAAGTAAAACTTCAGGCAGATAAGGGAGCACATGTCTACAATCCTATCTACTCAGAAGGTTGAAGTTGGAGGATTGCAAGCTGTAGGCTGCCGTGAGCAACATACTAAGACCCTATAGCAAAAAATAAAGTTTTTAAAGGGTTAGGACATAGGTCAGTTGAGCATGTTTGGTTAGCATGTGTGAGGCTCTGGCTTCAATCTCCACTACCATAAAAATGCTTTTAATTTTAAAAACATATTCATGTTTCGAGAAATGATGATGGATATTGAGTCATTTTATTTAGATTCCACTGGCTGTTTTCATGAGTTGGTCTTCTTAGTACAAAAATGTAAGCTGGGTGTGATGGCACACACCTATAATCCCAGCACTCCACTCCAGAAGCTGAGACTGTAAGGATCCTTGCACATTCCAGACCAACCTGGGCTACAGAGTGAGCTCAAGGCCAGCTTGAACTGCATAGCGAGACCGTCTTTAAAAAATAAATAAATAAAATAAAATAATATATATATATAACAAATTTACAATTTTCAAAATAATGTTTTATATTATAAAAGGGTATTTTCAGTTTTCTAAATTGTATTAATATTGAGCCAAAAATTTTACATCTCACACTAGCTGAGGGGAAATGGTAAACTTAACAGAATTCAGAAGGACAAAAAAGATTAAAATAATAGTAATGAGTCCAAATAGTTCAGTAATCAAAGTGAATCTATTTTTTTTTTTTTTTTTTTTTTTTTTTTGCGGAACTGGGGATTGAACTCAGGCCTTTGCGCTTGCCAGGGAAGCGCTTATCCCACTGAGCCATCTCCCAGCCCCAAAGTAAATCTAAATGAAATAAATTTTTATTTTAAAAGGACTATAGAATTACATGGAATCTAGTAGCTGATTAGGAAAAGAATATATCTAAAAGTCTATAAAGAGTTAATTTTATCATTATACTGGAGGTTTTAGCACATTTCTACCAGAAACACATGTAATGAGCAGATATAAAATTTGTAAGAATAAAGAACATGTGAACAAAAATAGAACATATAATATGCATATTTTTATGTATATACATTAGATAATTTTTAAATGTCCTAAGAGCGCAAATTTTAAACAATCAGTTGATATATAGATATAGATCATGTTTCCTAACCAGAATACCAGTAAGTTTGATAATGGACAAGTACCTCTCTGGTTCTTTGGATAAACTAGACAGACTGAGGAAAAGACACAGAAGAACAAAAGGAAAAATATTTTAGTCTTTGATATAACATCAGGAATTACATTTAAAGACAGTAGAAAATACATAGTAAAAAAAATCAAAAGATAATGCAGTATTAAAGTCACTTGTTTCACCCTTATTTTATTACATACCCTCACGTATTGCATTATCTTCCAAAATGGTAAAAAGAGCTCTATGACACAGTTTTGTGAGTTTTCATTAAATGCAGTTGAAAATTGAGCATTTTGACCCAGAACAATGAAGAAAATTAAGTAAATCTTTAAAAAAAATTGGACAGTTTTCAGATGGCAGTGTCCTAGTTGAGTAAATAATACTTATCTAAAGAAAATAACAAAAATACATAGTATTCTCATCCATTTAGTTTTTGTTCATTAGAATTTGCTTGATAGGATTTTAAGTTTTTACCTACTTTTTTGAAATACAAGGGATTGAAGCTAGGGCCTCAAGTATGTTTGGCAAGCTCTACCAGTAAGCTACATTCCCCAACTCTTGACAGGTTTTGTAAATAGATGTTAAAGATGTATCAGAGATTACTGGAAGGAAATAGTCATCCAGATATTAGACTTAAGTTGTTGATTCTTTTTGGTGTTAATAAATGTTTTGCAATTATGAAACAAGAACTGCCATACTGTGTACAAAAGAAATAAATAGGGCATCAAAGCTTTAAAGTATTCCATTTGGTTATCATGTACAGGTACAAAGTCTGATGAATGTGATCATCGTGTGTATCTGAAATGCACCAAAAAAGTCTGAAGAAAAGAATATCTCATCTGAAGTATTCCATTTGGATAATACAAATACAAAAATAACCTGGACTAGTAGTATGTAAACTAGAACCCAATAGAAGTGTATTTGAAATTTGGGGTTAATATTCATAAAGTAAATGTTCTAAGTTCGTGACAGTTGGGTGAACATCTAATGATATCTAATGACGAGGGCAATCAGAATGCTTCAAAAATAAGGAAAATATTGAATAAAATCATACCATGCTGACATTTTAAAAAGTTTTTTGGGTTTTTTTGTTCTGTATTTAGGAGGCGGTCTACAGGGTCTCACCACATAGATTGCACTCGTAGTAATTCTGTTTTCAGCCTTTTAAAAGTTTTTAACTAAACATTTTAGCTTTTTCTTTACATTTTTGTTAAATATATCTTTTCTAAAAAAAGCATTGACTGGATTTAGATGATAAATGATAACCTTTTCAACTTCACATCACAGTATTTGAAGTCAGGTAAAGTTTTTTTTTGTTTTGTTTTTTGTTTGTTTGTTTGTTTTTTAAATGAAAAACCAAAATGAATCCAAAAGTAAAAAACCAGAATTAATCTAATTAATACTAAGTTCATAATTGCAAGTCTCCACAAAAGATACCAGACTTCCAGAACATTACAGAATATATAATTCTTGTATTATATAAACTTAGAGGGAGACATTCAACATATGATAAATTTATGCTATTAAGACATGCAATTCAAATTTTACCAAGTAAATGAAAGTTACAGGTCATTGTGCTTACAAGCATTCTTGCCATAAATCCTAAATAAGATACTGTCACAATTCAGTTACAAACAAAAATGAATTAGTAGGGTATATCTCAGAATTACAACGATGGTTCAGCATCTGAAATTTATTATAACAGTTAAAGGAGAGGATCTATTATTAATAGGTCAATCGATTGAAGAAAGAACATGCAGAAAACTAAATATACTCATTTACAGAAGTAGGAAAGGAAGAGATCTAAGTTGTAAAAGAGATTAACCTGATGTTTCTGGATAAGAGGAAAACTTTGAACTGCTGTCCTAGATCCATAAACAATACGCAATTACAGCACTCCTGTATCAGTTGAAACGTGTAATAGATAAAAATGTTCCACTCTCCACAGCTATCTATAAACTTGGAGTAAAATATTAAAAGCATTTTTGAACTACTTTTTGAAAAGCATCACCAAATTGAGAAATACTAATTAATGAAAGTTAAAATATTATAAATTAATTTTTATAAGCAAATATAATCTCAGTATCAAATATAATTATGGAGGTTGTAAAACAATTTCAATATTTTATATGGAAAAAGGAGCAAGGTTATAAAAGGTTGAAGGCAAATGAAAACAGACTTGCCCCACGGGATAAAAGAGTTTGTAAAACTAAAGACCAATTTGGTGGAGGAATAAATAAATGAAATCAGACTAAAAAACTCAAATATGTATGCAAAACTTTCAATGAGGTCCACCAATGTTTAAAATATAGGTGATATCTGTTGTGAATTTGTAATAAAGGAAGATTTCTTACATGAGATGAAAATGCATACAAAAAATTGACAAATGGCTTGCATAACAAATAGCACTACAAAGTTATAAGATAACACAGTGCACGTAACAAATGGTTGGCATTCAGAATTCTGTAAGGAAATTCTGACAAATCAGTGAGAAAGTCAGGCATCCCAGTGAGCCAAAGACAATTATAGGAAAGAAAAATTCAGGTGGAAAATAAGCATTTGAATCATTAATCAAAACTAGCCAGGTGTGCTGGCACACAGCTGTCACGCAAGCAGTCAGGAGGCTGAGGCGAGAGGAACACTGAATTTGAAGCTATCCGGGGCTACATAGTGAGAGCCTGTCTCAAAATAAATAAAACATAAAATTATAAAAATCCACAACAAACTATCATGTCGCTCATTAGATTGACAAAACTCCAACAACACAATGGTTGTTTAAGATGTTCCACGTCTTGTGTGTTCATGAGAATTAAACTTTGAACTTTGGGCAGCTGAGGATCTTCAGTACTGTAAAGCCCAGTAAATCTGCACCTTGGTATTGTGGGATGTTTATAACCTCAATTCATAGAAAGAAGTGAGAGCTTGTCAAAAATTGAAACAGAAACCATTAATCACCAATAAAATTTGACAAAGCTCTTTAAGAGTTCTGAAAGTTACTTTTGTAAATGCAAAAATGATTTTCCTAGGGTTACAGAGTTACTCAGACAAAGATTTACCTACAACATTCTTAGATTTGTGTTTAAAATTGTCCTCCAAGGATTATTAGCATATAATTATAGAAAACAAAAAATTGTGCGTAAAAATTACAAGTTTGTAAGAATGAGGCAGATGAGCTCACTGATTGTTATAACTACCTAACCATAACTTGTTTATAATTTAGCTACACTTAAAAACATTGTTATCTTACTAAATAAAGATATCTGAAAGCCTTCTTGCAGAAATTATTTCTGCATATAAAATAATAATTAAAGCTACATAATTTTTCTACAAAAGGGTATAGCCTAGAGAAATGGTTTGCATTTATCTTTGTACATAGATATTTAGTAAAGATAAAAGATTAGTGGTAATCTGAGTAATACAGTAGGAAAAAGATAAAGACATTTGCACAATGTAATTAGCAACATGATAAAATATGAATATATCCCAGACCATAATTTTGGACAAAGGCTAAAGCAAAATATATATGATGTTTTTCTATTGAAAACATAAATGCATGCCAATAGTACTTTGCCCTAGTTATAAGTTAAAATTTTATGATGTTACAAAAGCATGACTGAAACTGACAAATGCTATTTTCATGATAGTGCTTATTCAAGGGTCAGATTTGGAAGTTACAGGTGTCACATTTTGGGTAAATGTATGGATGTGTGTCTCAAGCAACCCAAATTTAACAGATATATTTTTTATTTATTTATTTATTTTATTTTGCAGTACCGGGGATTGAACTCAGGACCGTGCGCTTGCCAGGCAAGCCCTTATTCTCCTGAGCTATCTCTCTGGGCCCTGTTAACATATATTAAAGCTGGCTATCAAGTATATATAGATTGATTTTTTTGCTACTGAAGTATTTTATAGTAAAATTTATACAGTTTTCCTAACTCAGTAATGGCAGCACTGCATTGCCCTAATATTAAAATCAGGCAAAGCATTCCAAGAAAGAAAACCTATATACCATTATCTCTTCTCAACAAAATGTCAGCAAACAAAACAAGCCTATAAAGAGAACTGTATACAAACACCCAGTGTGATTATTTTAAGCATACAATTCTGATTCAAAAGTCAGTATGGGAGTCGGGGAGATGGCTCAGTGGAATAAGTGCTTCCCTGACAAGTGCAAGGGCTTGAGTTCAATCCCCAGTTCTGCTAAAAAATAAAAAATAAAATTCAACAAGGTAAAAACAAGGCAACTTTCTCAACTTGATAAAGACCTACAACTATCCTATTAATGGTACAGATTGGATGCTTTCCCATTAAAAGTGGGAATAAGTCAAGATTTCCTATATCTCACTGCTATTCGACAGCATACTGGAAGTGTTAGCTAATGGCATAAGACAAGGAATATATTGGGATGTAAGAAATAAAACTTTTCAAAGATGGCATCCTTGTCTACACAGGATCAAGAAATAAAAACCAAGAACCTGGAACTATGTAATAAGCAGTTGGTTACATGGTTGCAGGGTACAAGGTTAATATGCAAAAGTGAAATGTTTTCTTATATACCAGTAATGAACAGTAGGAATTTGAAATTAAAAATCCAATACCATTTATATTACCACAAAAATGGAATAAAAGGAAATGGTTAGGTATAAGTTAATATATGTAAGATCTAGATGAGGAAAACTAATAAAACTAAAAAAGATTAAGATGTTCCAAAACTGTCAACACGTTCTTTTCCAACTTGATTTGAGATTCAGTGCACTCCCATTGTCCAAATGAATTTTTTTGTAAAGTGTTAATTGGCACATAATTGTGCATACTTGTTAAGGCACTTACATTTCAATACATGAATACAATGTGTATGATAAGATCAAAATAATTGGCATATCCATAACCTCAAATATTTATCATTTCTTTGTGTTAACATTCAGAGTCTCTTAGCAATTCTGAAATATGCAATTATAGTTTTCAACCATAGTTACTCTACTGTGTTGTAGGACATTAGAAGTTATTCCTCCTATCTAGCTGCACTGTCTACCATTAACCCTTTTGTCCATTGCATCTGTTCCCCAGCCACTCTTCCAGTCTCCAGTAACCCTAATCTACTCATATATTGAGTTTGCATTTTTAGTATCCATATTTAAGTGACAACATGGAATATTTGTCTTTTTGAGCCCAACTTGCTTTACTTAATATGAATGTCCTTCAGGTTCATCCATGCTGCCACATGGCAAGATTTTCTTTTTATAGTTCAATATCCCATTGTGTATGAATACCGTATTTTCTTTATCCATTAATCAAGAGATACCTCATTTGATTTCATATGTTGACCGTTCCTAGCAAGTTATTCTATGGCAAGTTGATACTGAAGGCATAGAATAGTCAACACAATTTATTGGATAAGAACAGAGTTGGATGACAAGATTTACCTACCACCAACCTGCAGTAACTCAAAGACAGTGTAGTATTGGCAAAATAATGTAGAGATTACTGGAATAGACCAGTGAAACAGATATGATCCACACAAAGATTGCCAGTTGATTTTAATAAAGGACCAATGCCAATTATGGAGTCTTTCCAACAAATAATGCTAAAACTACTAAGCATAAATGACTGTAGACAGACAATCTGTGTCACAAAAATTAGCAGATAGGGGCCAGGGAGATAGCTGTATGGCATAAGCACCAGCCTGGCAAGCACAAGATCCTGAGTTCGATCCCTGGTATCAGGGGAAAAAAAAAATTAGCAAATAAGAGTATAGACCTGAATACAAGATAGAAATCTATAAAAGAAAAATGCAGATCTTTGGTTTGGTGACGATTCTTTTTTTAATTTTATGTATTTGGTACTATACAGCTCATACTTGGAGATCCTCCTATTTCAGCCTCCCCACTGCTGGGATTACAAGCATGAGACACCATGCCTGGTCTTGGTGGCCAGTTTGGCACTCCAGGAGGCCAGCACAGGATGTGGTACTGGGGATCGAACCCAGGTAGTGTGAAAAAGCAAAGTCTTATGAAGCTGCAGTTCTTTATATTGGCTGCCTTTAATTACATAAGCATATAGTATTGACATATGATGCACAGATTACCCAAATCCCGATAGGTCACCAAGTTGATTTTGAAAAATTAAGACTCATTAAAGAAACAGCAAGAACTGGCCATATAGTTCAGCAGATTAAAGTGCCTGCAAGCAGGAGCAGGGGCCAGAGGTTTGATCCATGGGCCTGCCATGCTGGCCCTACCCCAGGGATGTGCTGAGATGGTGATGGACACTGGGCATGGTGGCGTAAACCTATAATCCCAGCTCTTGGGAGGCTGTAAACAGGCGAATTACTATGAATGCAATCTAGTAGTGAGACCCTGAACATACTGTAGACTCTTCTCTAAAATACAAAAGAAAAAAAAAAAGTCAAAATATAGCACCAAAATCCAACATACTTAAGACTAAAATAATGGCACCCATAAGAAACTGTCAGGTTCATTTCATGTTAAGGAAGCACATTATCTTTAATAAATATATTTGGTTTTCTGAATCTGCCACTCTGATTTCCTCTTTATAATTTTAAGCTTTCATCATTTCGGCATGCTTTTCATTTTATTTGTACCAAATAACCCTTAAACATTAGATCTATAACTTGAGGACCTCAAAATATTTAATTACTTCATATTTTCTTTTGAACTTTTAAACTTACTAATTCTTTATAAGTTAGTCTTTGATGGTTCTATAGAACAATCCTATGCTACTCCAGCATCATCAACATTCACCTACTATAGGAGATGGTTGAAGCAAGAGAGTCACTTCTCAGTCTTTCCTACTCACATGTTAAACAAAAATGGAATCACTTTGTGATTGTGTCGTATTACTTGAACAGTGCAACCAAGGCCTAGTGACACCAGTAATTTCAACACTTGGGAGGTGGAGTCAGTTTTACCCAAATAAGAGGCCAGTGTTGGGTACATGGCAGGAACTCAACCAAAGCAAAACAAAAATTCCCTTGCTAAAGGGTAGCTCTGTTAGATTTTTTCCATTTCTCAAGAAACAACTTAAGCATAGGCACAGTGGCCCACACCTGTAATCCCAGCATTCAGGAGACTGAGGCAGGAGGATCAATGCAAATTCAAGGCCAGCTTGGGCTACAAAGTGAGTTCAAGGCCAGCCTGAACTGCATAGTGAAACCCTGTCTCAAAAAGATGAAAGAAACAACAAAAACAAGTCCTGCAAACCAAGCCAATTTTTTTTTTTAATATTTAAGCACTTGAAGACAAAAACATCTATAACCTGAATCCCAGCCCCAGTCACCAGTTTCTAAGTGATTAGCAGGAAAGTATGTGTACATGGTGCCTTAGTAAATGTATGTAAAAGAAACTGGACCAGGGAGAAGTTGTTTCTTAAATTGGCTTAAAGATGTACTCAGTAACATTCGAAGTAATTCAGTAACTAAATATTTTCACAAGATATGTAAATAAGGAATTCCCATTGTTGTCTGTCATTCATAGAAGTAACTCAACAAAGTTATCAGCAATGGAAGATCATGATGTCTCTTTTTCTTTTTGGAGGATTTTTCTACATTTTTCCCTTTGAAAAAATTTTTATAAGTACAGGTTTGGAGAGATGATTACATTTATTGTGGGGAGTTGGTACATGCACATAATGCATCTTGATTGTTTTTCCCCTCACCTCTCATCCCTCCCTGCTCCCTCCAACTCTTATTCCCCTTCTGCAAAGGTTCTTTCCATTTTCTTCAACTCTCTGGTGTTTATTTCTACAACATAATAGTATTTCATCACCTATAGAGTATTTGAAGAGACTCCTGCTAAATCATAACTATGAGTCCTAAATTTTAAACAGTAACAGATTTCATCTCAAACATTGAAACTATGTTGTAACATTTTAAATTTAAAATTCAAGAAAGGGAGGTGTACCAAATATTGAAATCTCTAGGGGCACAAAGTAAAAGCAGTTTGTATGTAGCTAGTTTTCTGTTGTACATCTTCATGCCTTTTAGTCTTTTTAAAATTTTTTTATTAAGTACCTGGTACAGGGTATCACTATGCATCTTGGACTCGTAGTGATCCTCCTATCTCAGCCTCCCCAGAACTGGGATTATACACATGCACCACCGCACCCAGTAGAGGTGGCCAGCTCAGCACCACGCCAGCACAGTATGCAGTACTGGGGACTGAACCCACTTACCAGGCAGGCACTTGGACTGCCAGGCTATCACCTCAGCCCACCTTTTAGTCTTTTATGAAAACTTCTGTATAGTCTCATGAGTATAGTGTTTATCAATTTTAGTTATGTGAATATTTTAGGGCTCCAATCAGAGTTAAAATTGATGACTAATAGAAGTCAAAATAACTATAAATTTTGATTTTTTTAAATTTATCAAACATTTTTCTTCTTTAGCCTTCCTAGACTACTTTGGTTCTGTTTAATGTTTGTTATTTTTTTAAATTTTACTTTACTATTTTTATTAAAACAATACATTCTAATGAAAAATTCAGTGTTCCAAATATGTAGAATAGAATGTGAAAATATATTGTAATTTCCAATCCATTTAAAACTTGATTTTTGTAAAGATCTTATATGCATAAACAAAAGCCTTTTTAGAAAGAAATGGTGTCATACTAAATTACAGATGTGTGTGTCTGTGTGTAGTACTAAAGACTAAACTATATCTCCAACTCGTTTTTTTTTTTTTTTTCTTTATTCTGAGACAGGCTCTCAACAAGTTACTCTGCCCAGGCAGAGTTTGTGATCTTGTGATCCTCTTGCCTCACCTTCCAGAGTTCTGGGATTATAGGTATATGCCACCACACACAGTTTTGCTGTACAAATTTGCATTACCTCACATGAACTATTTTACTAGTCTAGATTTCTTCTAGACGTAAGATTCAGTTTAAACAGTTTAAATTGCCTTAAACAAGAAGTCCATGGCCTGGCTGGGTAAAGAAGCTTACAGAATGCAATCTATTCTTGGTTTTGCTCTCCTTTTTTTCCTGTACTTGTTTCACTTCCTAGAAGTCTCTTACCTCATGACGGCAAGACTGACACAGCTCCTCCTAACAATCTCTGGAAAGGAGACATTCTGGTTTCAAAATAGTTTCATGATAAGTCTTGGAGTTATATTTCACTGGTCCTGATTGAATCACATGCATTCCCTAGAGCAAGGCATGGTGCCACACACTTATAATCTCAGCACTCAGGAGGCTGAGGCAGGAGGATTGCTCCACGTTCAAGGCCAGCCTGTGTGACATAGTGAGCTCAAGGCTAACCTGAACTGCAGGGCAAGACCCAACTTAGAAAAACAAAGAACAAACATGTATATTCCCAAATTGTGGCCAAGAAAATGTGATGTTCTGCAGTGGCTCAAGCCATGCTGGGTCACTTGCTGTCCAGAAGCAGAGATGAAGTTAGTGCTTCTCTGTACTACAAAGACAGTGATGAGATGCGCAGTTTCTCAGCAAAATACAAAAAGGAAAAGCAAAATGAAGTTTTAGTAGAAAGACATTTTATTTTGCACCCCTTTTTGTATATCCGGGCCTCTTTCTATATATGCCATGTCCTGTAGCGGTTTTCGTTTTTAGATTTATGGGAAAGTTGCAAAGAGTCCCATATAACTTTCCTCCAAATTTTGCTGCTGTTAACATCTCACATAAACATTACAATTGTCAAAAGTAAGAATACTAAAAGGAAACTACAGAATTTACTTCGACTTTATCAGTTTTTCCAATAAGGATCTTTTTTTCTAGGATTCCACATATTTAGCATCCATACACTTTGGTTTGTTTTTTGCAGTACCAGGGATTGAACTCAGGCGCCCGCGCTTATTCTACTCATCCATACACTTTGAATCATACCTGACAAGAA
Organism: Ctenomys sociabilis; assembly: GCA_004027165.1. NCBI lineage: Eukaryota > Metazoa > Chordata > Mammalia > Rodentia > Ctenomyidae > Ctenomys > Ctenomys sociabilis. The sequence goes on along the minus strand of PVKA01002417.1, from coordinate 110,689 downwards.
TTAACATAAGACAAAGTACACCTCTAGGAAGACAACCCAAAGTCCCATTCATCAATCAGATTGAAATTTAAAAACCTTTGGGTGATTGTATTTCAGGTCTAATACAGACCTGACAAGCTATCACTAAATTACTGATTTTTCTAAACTTGACATGCAGTGGTGGAAACACACATATTCACACAACATACAGGGTAACTATATGGAGTAGGGAGAGGAAGAAAAGAAAAAGAACTTTCATTAGGATAGGACAGAAATGAAAACTGCAGTAGTCACTAGTTAAAACCATATACTTGAATTATAATTGAAAGAATATCTTGACAATAAAATGAAATTTTTTGATAAGCCAATTGCATTGCTCCTGATTCCTGACAACCTTTGTCATTGTTACATAACCCTCTCTTGGGCTGATTAACTTTCTTCCTTTTTTTAACGTTTTAATACTAGTCCTGTAGCCACTGCATACTTTCCTTCTCTTTACATAACATACACATACACAAATTTAATTAGTATTTGTTCAGTAAATACTGCATCAGGTCTGCCAACTACAGTTCTTGTTGTTACAAGTAGACAAAAGGACAAGTCTTATGGAGCTTACATGGGGTGGATGGAGGTGCTTTGGGAGGGAAAAATGAGCTGAAGGAAACTTCTTAAATATGAGGGACTTCTAAAGGTGCACAGACAGTTAATCCATACTAACAGGAAAAAAGCAAAAAGATGCAGTAGGACTTACGGGATGTCTTGTTTGTAAAAAAATTTTTAAACTGTAGATAAACAATTGTTATGGACTGAATTGTGTTCCCATAGAATTCCATTTTTAAGCCAAGACTTCAGGACCTCAAAATAACAAAGTAAGATCATTAAAGGGACAGGTAGTGAAATGTAGTCGTAACTTAGGTAACAAAATTACCTAAGAATAGGTAATTTTGGCACAGGGAGACACCAGAAATGAAGGCACACAGAGAAGCGGCACCTGTTCAAAAGCAGGTATCAGCAATCCAAGAAGATGGGCCTCAGAAATCAAACCTGCTGACAAGCTGGTGATGGGCTACTAACATCCAGAAAACAAGTCTCTGTTGTTTAATCCACCCATCTGTGGTACTTTGTTAGAAAACTAATACAGGGAGAAAATGCTGGATGTGTGAAGAGAAGGCTAATGAGATGATTGTCTGAAACAATGAGAATAAAAAGGTAAATTATTCTATATTTCATTAAATCTAAGTTGCTACTGACTTAAGGTACCATTGTTCTAAGTACAGAAAAGAAAAACCTTGTAAAAGTATGACATCCCAAATATAAGACATCCTCATTTCAGAGAAAACGTGCTTTTAATTGGTGAAGTATGACTATGGGCCCACATGAGGTTAATGATTGAATGAAATTAGTACACACCCTTGAGCATTTTTCCAGCCATGGAAAACCATGCATGTAGGTACAAAACTATACGTCGAAAAAGAAAACATAACACTGAAAGTTTGAGTCCTAGCAGAGGTTTAGTTTTGCTAAGAACATATAGGAAGCAAGAGATAAATGAAACAACAAAAAATGTGTAGTAAATGAGGAAGCATTTCTTTTCATTTTATTTCTTTTATTTTTTTATTTATTTTAATTTTTTTTTTTTGCGGAGCTGGGGATTGAACTCAGGCCCTTGCGCTTGCCAATCAAGTACTTATTCAATTGAGCTATCTCCCCAGCCCCCTCTTTTCTTTTTTTAGTACCAAGAATTGAGCTCAGGACCTTATGCTTTCACAGAAAGCACTGTACCACTGAGCTATATCCCCAGCCCTGAAGAAACATTTATAATGAAAATGATTACTAGTCTGATCACTGGTATAAATGTGCTGCAAATCTGGGAGCCTTTTCAGAATATGAGTAGTATGCTGGAAGACAAGAATACAGTTAAGTATCTTTTATAAGGTTCAAGTGATAAGGGCATGAGTAACTGGGACGAGGTGGCTAGTATCACTGGAGAATTGATAAAGAAGCTAAGATTTGAAAGATCACCTACATAATGAACTTGAGATAGAAACAGGATAAAGTGAATAGTAACTTCTCTAAACTTTCCTTAACTTCAATAATTAATTTTCCAGTTCTATAGTAATTCAGTTAACATTCACTTCTAACATAAATTTTGTCACAGTATAGCATAACTACAAATTTTCTTAAATGTTCCTTACAAAATTATGGATTCGATCCAGTTTGAATGACTGAAAAATTAAAGCACTCTTTTTACCAAAGAAAAGACCAAGGGAGCACTTAAAAGAGTATCAGTGTTGCACCTCCAACAAAACTGAGTTGACACTTAGTATTATGGTGTTCAAAATTATTTGCCCCAGTAACTTAGTATCTGGTGTTCATTAGTGAAAGTAGATACCAATCAGAAATTCTTTAATAGACAATGTTTCTGTTATTACCTTAATATAAAGTTCTAATAAAGTTTAAAATTCAGAAACTTGACCTAGATGTAAATGCAAATTTTTATCATTCATCTTATTTGGCATTTCATGGATTTATTTGAAAAGACCAGTGTTTTTTCACTCTGGGGAATTTGCTACTAATCTTTATTTTCATTATGTGTGCTTTTTTTCCTTCTAGTAGAAAGAGAACAGAGTAATATAGATTTAGTTTCCATTTATTAATTTTGCTTTTGTATGTTTTCCTATTTTAATTTTTAGTGGTGAGTTTAGGGAAGACATTCCCTGTTTAATATTTAGGCTAATTTATTCTTCAGGTATGGGTATTTCTTTTTAGCCTATCTTTTTTTAAAGATTTATTTATTTGGTACAGGATCTCACTACGCAGCTCAGACTCAATAGTCCTACTGTCCCCAGCCTCCACAGTGCTGGGATTAGAGGAGTGCGCCACCACACCCGGTTTCGGTGGCCAGCTTAGTGCAGGGCTGGCAGGGCATGAGATACCGGGAATCAAGCCATGTCCTTGCACTTGCCAAGCAGGTACTTAGACCACCGAACTATTTTCCCTTCCCCACTTTTTAACATTCAACTTTTTTTTCCAGGCTTTTCTTAAATGAATGCTTAAATGAATAGTAATTATAGGTAACTTTCCAAAATTCCTGCAATTCTAGTCTAAGTCTGTCATGAGTAAATTGTGCTTGTCAAGAGGCAGCTATTTTTGCTTGAGACAGTTTTGACTGTGCTTCCACAGTAATTATGCTACCATGCTGAGCACAAAGCCAGTGCAGGGACAGAACCACAAGACCTGAAGAAGTAGACCTGAAGTTCTGATGTACTGTAGGTGAAGCTTAGTTTTGGAATTACATGAGAAAATAAACATCACACATGTTTACATAACTTCGAGCTAGGTTCTGTTATTTGCAGCCAAAAATGCTTACCTAATACCTAATTTAGTTAAAGGAAATGGGATCTGCAAGTAGCAAATCCAAAATGTGGAAATGTCAAAGAGGAGGTAAATTGAGGATGAGTCCCACTACAGTATATTCCAGACTCAGATAACCCTCACAATTATTACTATGTATGTTGAGATACTGCAGGTAAACCTTATTATAAAGGTAAGGGAAGCAGTTGGGGAAAAAATCAGGACCTGGGAATATGCTGATTCTTTTTTTTTGCAACCTACATAAGTTGTATCCTGAGAAAGATAGCCTATCTGAAAAAGAGGTCTTTTCAAAGCAGTCATTTCTAATTCAATTTAAGACCTTGAAGGTTTAAAAAGATTATCCCCAGACAAGTGAGATACACAGGGATATGACTGAAACAAAGGACTTTATCAGTTTTCTCTGAGCAGTGAAGCATTGTGAGTCATTTCTTCCTATGCAGCCCTTGTTTCAAATTGCCTCAAAACCAGAGGACAAATATATTGCCCAAATAAAAGAAGTGATAATCTCTGTCCAACTTTCATGAAAAATGTACAAAAAAAAGGCAAAATGGTAACTCAGTTCCTATCATTTAAACAATTAGCTTAAACATTCTTTACCCCTTGGATTTTCTCATTTCATTGGGGATGTTCAAGTGAGATATTGCCTGGTACAATTTTTATAAGATGAGGTTTTTGTATTGTTATGCTGAACTTATAAAACAAGTTAGAACATGTTCTTTCTTTCCTTAATCTCTAATAATATATAGTTAAGCAAAGCATTTTGAGTATGAATGCTATTTGCTTTACTTTTGTGGAGATATTAAGTTACAGATTCAATTTCTTTAACACCTAGGTCTTTAAAGATTTTCTGTTTTTAGTGATACCTATTTCATGTAGCTTATAAAAGCTACTGTAAGTAGTGGCACACACCTGCAATCCTACTACTCCAGAGGCTGAGGCAGGAAGATCGCTGCAGGTTTGAGACCAGTCTGGACTACACAGAAACCCTGTCTTTAAAAAAAAAAAAAAAAAAAAGTACATAGTGGCGCATTCCATCAAAATAAAGCTTTAAAACAGGCAAAATGAATATGAGGCATTAGAAGAGTGGATTTCTTCCTAGAAGAACTGATTGGGAAAGGGTAAAGATGTTCTTTATCTTGAGCTATGTGATGTGGTGTTACATAAAAATTCATTATGGGACATTTAACTTTAGAAATTACAATAAAATTAGCTTGATATATGATTATGATGCTCATTCTAGATGGAAGTTTTAAATTCCAGTATGACCCTGAAGGTCAATATGACCATTTATTATAGTCCTAGATTTTCAAAACAAATGGTTCCAACACTAGAATATTTCTGATTTCCAACTAGCAATTAGCTTATCACTTCCAATGAAAATTGGAAATCTTGAAATTATAGAAATTCTAATTTAAAGAACAGATGGACTACAAATAGAGTTCTCTAATCTTTCAGATAAATTACAATGACAGGAAATACCTCAAATAAAAAGCCTGAAAAATTAATATTGTGGTTTGTTGACTAAAACCAATAACTTGTAACTTAAAATTTATTTTCTTTCAAAAATCGTCCTTCATTCAGGAGGCTGAGGCAGGACTGTTGCAACTTTGAGACCAGCCTGTGCTACAAAGTGAGCTCAAGGCCAGCCTAAATTGCATAGAGAGACCCTGTCTCAAAAAGACCAAAAAAAAAAAAAAAAAGATTGCCACAAAAAAATAGACTACCAAAGATAAAAACTGGTACTTGTAGCTACTTTTGTTCTTAAAATGGATGCCTAAAGCTTTAACAAGTATTTAGTGTTATTACTATTTTGTGGTATTACATTTTGGAAGTGATAAAACAACCATGAATGAGAAGTTACACATCTTTTTAAGTGGTTGTAAAATTAACTGCAGGGGCTGGCAAGATAACTCAGCACACTAAGTGCCTGATTTGGAAAGCACAAGGACCAGAGTTCTATCCCCAGTCCCACATGCAGCTACTGGCCCTGCCCACAGGTTGCACTGAGTTGGCTACCGACTCTGAGTGTGGTATACATCTATAATCCCAGAGCTTTGAAGGCTGAAAAAAAAAAAAAAAAAAAAAAAAAAAAAACAGAAGGATCACTACAAGTCCAAGCTGCATAGTGAGACCCTATACCAAATATGTAAGTGGAAACAACTACAAAAGAATTATCCTTCAAAATTAGCCATTAGTATCAAAGTATGCAGACTTCAGTTTGTTTTAAGAGATCATCTACACCAACCTTTATTACTGAAGTTACTTGCTTAAGAAATATATTTAGAGCCAGGCGGGGTGGCGCATGCCTATAATCCCAGCACTAGGGAGGCTGAGGCAGGAGGATTGTTGTGAGTTTGAGACCAGCCTGAACTACAAAGTGAGCTTAAGGCCAGCCTGAACTGCACAGTGAGACCCTGTCTCAAAAAGTCAAAAAAAAAAAAAAAAAAAAAGAAAGAAATATATTTAGGCTAGGGGTAGTGAGTGTACTTATTTTCAAGACCCTGGGTTCACATCACACACAAAAATATTTTAGGCTTAAGTATTTACAAGTGACTGGAAAACAATGTAATTCAAGGGAAGGTCCTAAAATGTACATTTAAAAGTTCTCTCCAGAAACAATTACTAAACTACCAAAAGGTGGGTGTAGTTTTGTACAATTGCAATCCCAGCCCTCAGGAGGCTCAGGCAGGATGATCACCATGAGTTTGAAGCCAGCCTGTACTACATAGTGAGTTCAAGGCTAGCAGGAACTACATAGAGACCCTAACTCAAAAAATCAAAACTATTAAAGTTGTTAAAAAGACAAAATGGCAGGGCTGGGAGATGGCTAAGTAGAATAAGCGTTTGCCTGGCCCTGAGTTCAATCCCTGGTTCTGTCAAAAAAAAAAAAAAAAAGGCATGCAAAAAGCATAAACAGTAGAACAAGTAATTCTAGTATACTAAAATCGGAGCCAGAATTAAAATATTCAAAAACCATATATAACAAAACAAATTTAAATCCGTATAACCTTTATGAGCTCAATAATATAGACAGAAATATTAGGCAAATGGGATTAGTGATGTAAGAAAAAATGCCTAACAGTATATGAAGATTTTATTTTACATTTCTCATGCCTTGAGATAATGCAGGAAATTAAGATATAGGAAATCTGAAACAGGTAAAAGCTGTTAAGAAATTCTCCAAAGCAGACTACACAAGCTTATGTATTAGAACTAAAAAAATGTTAGCAAAAGATTAAAAAGATGTCCAACCCCTTAGACAATGAAACATATTATCTTAACTCCTGAATCATATGTACAAATTTGTGGTCATTAAATATTTTGAAAATAGAAATATCCTTAATCTATAGGATTAAGCCAAAGACATAATCCGATTCATACCATTAAAATGCTTCTTTTCAGAATTAGAACAGAATTTAATGGACCAATTACTCAATTGAAAAATAAGGGAAGTAGGAATGACTCAAAATCAAAATAGTGACATAAATTAGAAAATGAACTAGATTATTCCCTGTTATTGAAAAGAATGGAGGTAGATTCAGATAGGCTGCTCAAGAAAATGAACCACCAGACTAAACTAGTCATGTTGAGCCAACATGATTTGAAGGGCAACCTGGACAATACAATTCAGACTCCCAAATAAAAAATAGGAAAAAGACAAAAAGTGAATAGATGATTTGTATACTTAAAATGCAGATTATAGGTACACCCACATGCTAAATATATTTTAAATATAAGGCAGAACCTGCAGAAAAATAAAGATCACTTAAGATTTACTTAAAAAAAAAAAAATTTACTTAAATAGCCATAAACAGATGAATGCCCCATAAGGAAATAGAAAAGTTGTGAACAGTATCTTTAACAAAAGAGCCTTGACTATCTGGTTACAAGTGCAATAGCTTCAACTTCAAAAAAGAAAAAAATTCTTGGGACCATCAACTATTCTAAATACAAGACTTTTCTATGTTACTCTGCCAATCTGTAAATGAAAACTGGACTAATCTCAATAATACACAAAGATAACAAAATCATAAATACATAGCTAGTTACTGAACTACAGCAACATTTTAATAAATGCTTTAATTCTATCATATAATTATATCTATCAATAGATTAAAGGTCCACATAAAAATATTGCCTATATTAGCATTTTTTTAAAAAGTTAAATCTGACCCTTTTAAGTAGGATTCTTTAAACACAGAATAGTCTATTTCCAATACAGTTTAAGTTATGTATACAAGTGAAATGCTAAAAATTAAGACGTTCATAAAAATCAGAATGTCTATTATGCGCAATTAATTGAAAACTATATGAATTAGTGTGGCCAGTTTTTTAAAAATACTAGCTTTCCTACTTATACAGTAACAACCTATTATAATATGAAGTGTCCATATCTAAAATCAAAAATGATTTTGTCAATCTTTTAAAAACTAATGCATGAAAAATATATTGAAAATTTTGTGATTTGTAACAGCAACTATACAAAGATCCTACTGTGCTCTCAATGGAAAGATCTGCTAGCAAACAAAGTTTTAATATACTTTCAACCAAAACCCTAACATGATACTCAGATAAAGTGAACTGAATTTTTAAACTCACAGAAGTACACCCACAGGCACAGAAAACAAAAGACATTAAGTTTTGTTCTATAAATTATCTGTATGTTGTGCTATTGTACAAATTGGAAACATGGTGACTCAAACACAATGTCAAGAGTATAGTAATCAAGATACAAGTATAGTACTTTTAAGGATCAACAAATCAGGGTAGAATACAGCAGAAAATCCATGAAAATACCCAAATAAGATGTAAATGTATTTTAAATATACCAACAAAATGCTGTTGGCATAATTAGTACAGCCATAACAAAAAAATGTACAGTTCGATCCATACTTCATATCTACCAAAGTAACAACTAAAGAATGACTTAGAAATAATGTAAAACACCAGGAAATGAAACAAAAATATACATGATCTGAGACTAGAGATAGCTTTTATAAAGACACAACAAGGTAAAGTTTAATAGCTGACTACATAAAAATTTTAAATTATCCTGTGACAAAACCACCACAAACCAACCTCTAAGGGATACAGTTCACAAAGACCTCTTCAAAGCAATCGAGATAAGACCTAGTAATTAAGCATATGAGTAGTTAATGAACAAGAAAAAAAGACCTGGCCATCAAATGAAGCACATATATATCACTATTAAATACAAATTAAAACAGGATACTGCCTGTCACAGAAAAAGATGTAAAAATTTTGAATACCCAAATAGCTAAATGAAAAAGGAACTGGAATATAACAGCAACTTGGATTTAGTAATGTTCTGAAAGTGTACTTATACCAGCAATTCTGAGAGTTACATGTAATTTTCACATTATTTGTAATAGGAAAGTTAGAAATTTTCTATTTGGCAAAAGGAATTATTAAACTGTAGTCCTGTAAATAACTAATTTATAACCATTAAAAAGATAATTAACTGACATAGATGTTCACAATCTGTTAAATAATATTACAAAGCTGGGAGCACTCATGATCCCATCTGTAAGAGAAAAATACCCAGCTATGTGTATCAGACAAAATACAAATTATTACTGGTTATCTCAGGCTGCTACTTCTGAATATGTACATTTTACCTATAAGGAGGGGGTGATGAGGGTTCCAGGGTTGAAGCTTTGTCAAAAACCAGCAGTGAATTACAAGTGGTCATCTTTACCAGAAAAGATTAACAGTCTATTCTGGATAAAGGCAAAAAGAAAACAAGGCTTAAAATAACCTGGAACTGTGATGGCAGTTTATTTATAAACTAGAAAACACAGCCTTTAAAAAAAACCAAACAGGTTATACCAATACATTAGAAAGTACAAGACTTTACTGAAAGTTCTTTCTAGGCTACAACAGCTTTATAAGTAACAGAAAAAAATTTAAAGGGTGATTCTCTGTTCACTACAGAGCTTCATATCAATACAATCTAGAACTAGAATATTATTTTTCAATAGTCAAAGACCCACAAAATGTCTACATAATTCAAATAAGTTGTTTCCATTATGATCAAACGTTTGCTTTCAACTAATTCCACTGGTAACTTATTAATAGCTCTTATTTTTAACACAAATAGGACTAACTGAAAATTGTCTGGAGAAGTCTTTGGTAAATGACAAAGCATTACTCCCACTAGAAAGCCACTTTAAATTGTAAACTATAAAAAGCAAACTATCTTTGTAAGCCTGATGGTACCCCTTGTTTAACTAGAAAGCCAATTTCTATGAACTTATGATTTAGCTAATCTTCTAGTATGTAACTAATGAGTCTTAAAACTTTGGGAGGGGAGGTGCTAGGGATGGAACCAAAGGCCTTGAACTTGCTAGAACTGTACTACAGAACCACACCTCCAGCCCAGAAAATTCTTTTAAAAACACTATCCAAACTTGGACACAGTGATGATCTCAGCTAGTAGGCAGGTTAAGGCAGAGACAGGAGGATCAGGCAAGTCAGGGTGATGCTGTCCCAAATAAAAATTATAGAAGTGGAAATGTAGCTAAGTGGCAGAGCGCCAAGTGACTTCAAATAACAGGATGGAAGGAAGATAGGAGTGAAGGAGGGAGGACAGTATTATTTAAAGCCAGCACAGAAAATCTTGAGATTTTGTCTTGACTTCAAAAATGTAAAAGGCTGCTGGATCTCAATTACCACAGGAAAATAGCTATATGTGAAACGAATACACCCTACACACTTTTAAATAACTTCTAAATTTTTTCTGAATTAAAAACTTGTTTTAAGTGAGCTTTTCAAAAGCTACTAGCGTTGAACTATTAGTCCAGTATTCTAATTTAATAATTTAACGATAACACTGGTCAGGTGATTAATGCAATTTATTATTAAGAAGCTAGATAAGAGACTGGGGAGATGGCTCAGTAGAATAAGTGCTTCCCTGGCAGGCACAAGGGCCTGAATTCAATTCCCAGTTCTGCCAAAAAAAAAAAAAAAAAAAAGCAGCAGCAGCAACTAGATAATGCCTCAAGAACAAGCAATGGTAATCCAGTTGTCCTAAAAAAAAAGTCCCGTGATCCCTCCAAGCCTCATCTCTCCTTAGTTCATAGTGAAGAAACCATATTATACTTTTTTGTTATTGGTATAGACTTTTAAAACACCAAAACCATTTTCCAAGGGAAATCAGTAGACATGTACGCAAAACTTGTATTTCAGTTTTATTTAAGCCTAGGGCTAAAACAAATCAAAATTGGACTGAGCTTACAGCAAATACACCAAAATCTTAACTCACAAGTACCAGTTGTATGAGTTTGGAAGCATTTAATCCACTTTTCTCCTTTTCTTGAGTAATATTATAAGCTTATCACAAATTGGCCAAATTCAACTTAAAACTTTTCATCACTGAACTTTAGTTTTTCTATTTCTTCCCAGAACTAACTTCCCTCTTTAAGTTTCGATTTAAAATTTTACAATCAAATTTCCATTCTTATATACAGTTAAGTATAACTTACATGTATCTTGGAGTAGCAGATACCGTTACTAGCTTCTCCAGACATTTTAAAAACTGCTCTCAGCCTACTAGAACAATCGTTTAACACCATTCCTGTTTATTGATGTATTCAAAGGACAACAACAGTACCTGGCACATGGTAGGCACTGAATATATAGTTGCTGACAGTAATGAAATACTGAATTACAGCTAAAGTAATTCACATTCCACAAACTATTTGAAGGTAGCCCCTCTAGAACGAGTAGTTTAAAATTTCAAATCCCCAACAGATATTGTGTTAAAGATTTGGGAACCACACTCAGTTGCATGCATGAGAACTTGCTCTGTCAGGAAATACAAAATGTAATTTCACAGGGGGGAGAAGGTAAGTCTTTTGTCTTTTACATAGGTAACTCTTTTCTATTTTTACCTTCTTACTTGCAATCTGACTCACCTGCTTCTTCCCCGAAGAAACTTAAGTATTTTATGTTTAGATTCTGCTAAAAGCGACTACTACAGTTATTAAGCGAAAGAATGATTTCCCGCTTTTTATTAATCCAAATTCATGGAATTAAAGTTAAATATGGAAAGCTGCATGAAATTTTTTTACTATCTTAATTTCATCAATTAAGATACATTCTTTAATATCTTTGAATCTTTGATGACTTTACAATTGATGGACTCTTTTAGTATTGCATTATAGTTTAACAGGCAATTTTTTTCTCCTAAGTGGTACACAACATATTAGTATGGCTCACAAGCAATGCTGTCTTTAGGATAGGAAGCATAGCTCAAATTTATCATTTCAAAGCCAACAATTTCCCTGTCTTCCCCACTCTCCCAACATAAATACATAAGTGCTTAATTAGAAAAACTATCCAAACACAATTCACTTTTATATAAAATATTTAATTTTAAAAACACAGGCTATTCATGTCACATAAATATCTTTAATTTTAGGTTAGCTGCTTATAGTCAGCAGAATTATCAAGTGTGACTATTAAGAATAACTTAGATACTGTCACTTGTAAAAAAGTCTAAAGCTCTAAGACTCACCATATTAAAATTTCAGAGACTTGAATACTGCAGCTATTTTGCTAAATTTCAAAATATTTCTTCACTTCTTGTAATTTTATTATACGTTAGTATTCAAATAAAAACAAAATAATTTTTCTTTCATTCATTTCTCCCCAAAACATTACATCAAAAAGTAAAATGGCCAACTAACATCAACTCATTTTATACTGGTAAAATGGTAATTTGTGAATGTTATTGTATCCTGTTTTGAAGTGTAGGTTCAAAAATCAGAGAAACAGAAAGCATAGGGTTAAATGGCTTTCAGACCTGGATCAATTTCCATTCTATAACAGTTGTTCCAGTTTAAGACTTCAATAATAATTAAAAAAAAAAAAAAAAAAAACCTTATCAGAACAGTTAAAACAAAATGGTTAATGGTAAAACTACATTTCCAGAGCCCATGTTTCCATTTAGTGACGATGGCTAATTACCCTTTGGTTCTTTCCAGAATATGTTGTATGGGTGTATACACGTGCATAAAAACTGGACAATACAAAATGAGGGTTATTCCAATTTCTTTTGTTATGTTTAGTGAAAGAAAAAAAAATGTTAAGATGAAATAATGTTGCTCTAAGTATATGGCAGAAGCCATAATAAACTTCATAAAGATTAGGGAAGGGAAAAAGTTTTCTCCATTTTCTTTTTGCTTCCTTCAATAAATTCAACCTAGGCAATGTTTCTAGTTAACAGGTTCACTTTTTCTTGAAATGGCAAATGAAAAACTTAAATACTGTGTTTGCCACCCCTCCTCCCCTGAAGTTTAACTGATGTAATCTTAGCTTCTCAATACCTGTGTTCCAAATGGAAACAGGTACAATGAGGCAGCCAGAAAGAAAAACTACTCTAAAATTCTTAAGTAGCTTCCTACTATCAACTACTACATGACAAAACTTTTTTGAACTTCTCAGAAGTGACAGAAGGTACTGATTACAGTTCTCCCTTTCTTTGCTTTCACTCCCCTAAGAGGAGATGGTGGTACTGACAGTTAACACAGCCCAGAGACAGGCAGTGCAGGAAAAAAATCTAACAGGCAGAGGGAATGGACCTAACAGGAACTGAACAGGCAGCCCCTAAAAACTTGAGAGCCTCCTTCCTTTCATACAATGCATTGATTCCCTTTAAAAGACAAATGGGTGTAAACTGCTTTTTCAGACCTTAAGCTTACCCGTTAAGGCACTTACTTAGCCCTTCCCACCCCACCCTTATTTTTCATATATAAAACCCACTATTTCATTTGAATGCATTTTGCTAGGCTATGGTAATCTGTAAAACAAACAAAAATAACGTTGACCATTTTATATATATATATATATATAAAACTGTTGCATCAAGAGAAAGGTTGTGTTTATTTTCTGAAATGAGCACAAAGTACACCTTTCACAATAACACTGAAAGCAGGTGCAAGGACTGACAGTGACCTTTGACTAAAGGTAGCTTTGTAAAATGAAAAATACCAGATAAATCAGTGCCCTTTCTGATTGTTGTAAAACTGGAGGGGGTCAGGGAAGGGGTGTTTGTTACAGAAAAGTTGGTCCAAACTTACAAAAAAAGCACAAATGTGCATAGTTCAGAAGATCTGCAAGAGGGCCATAAAAAGCGTATGTCCCTAAGATTAGCATCCACTTAAAACTGCAAGAATACAAAATAAAATTGTTAACTAGAATTTGTGAAGATGTACAATCAATAGATCTAATTTTAAGAACAGCATGAATTTAAGCAAAGTTTTTTTTTCTTTTTTTAAACTATTGTATGCAAGACCCTTTTCCACATAAAAATAAAGCTGTTGTTGAATTAATATTATTCAAGTCTCTTGGATTGCTGCCTTAAATTGCAGCTAGAAAGTCTTTCCAGATAAAAATGATGTGCCTGAGGAAAAACAGATACTCAATATGGTAACCCTCTGCCTCGACCTCTGCCAGCTGATGTGCTGATATGTCCCCTGTATCCTTGTGAATATCCAGGGCCTTGAGCAGGGGAGGTCCAGGTCTGCCCATGCATGAGGCCTGGGCCACCAGGATTTTCCTGTAAATTACCACTATAGTTATAGTTGTGCATCTTTGCCGGCAAAGGATGAGTACTCTCTGGCACCGTAGAAGGGTCACTGCTATTTGCCAGGACTGCAATAGGGCCATGACTGTATTCAAATCTGTGGTCCTTGTCTCCACTGAACAACATGGGACCAGCGTTGAGGTAAATGTCTCCATATCCAGCTACGGAACTGGGAAATGACTCAGAGAAGGCAGAAGGCTGAGGTGGACCACCAGAATGAGATGAAGCAGTACTGTAGTTATCCAAAGGCTGAATATCCGAGTTTCCAATGAAGCTACGTCGTTCCAATGGTGCAGCAGAGCTACTTGCTAGACCATCATTGCTAACATAAGGAGCAGAGGAGAAAGATGATGAAGATCCAAAGCTGTCTTTGTAGTCTGAAGTGGGCACATAAGTGTCTCCTGATGGATAATCAATACTGCCTTCTCGTTTGGGTTCATCCTGGGGCTGATGCTGAGCAAGCAACTGTAACAGGGCTGCTTTCACTCCAGCATGAGGGTCAGTTAATGAAGAACTAGTAGTGGGTACATGCTGGTTTTCTGTCCGATAATCCAAGTCTTCCTCGGTGACTGGTGGTGGCTCAGGAGGCTCAGGAGGTCGCTGATCAGGAGGCAAAATCCGAGGTCGCTCTAGTTCTGGTGTTAACTCCAGTATCCTCCTATCTTGGTGCTGGATGAGGTCATCTTGCCCTGAGTGAAAAATAGCAACAAGTCAAAGCTATCATGGAAAACGGAATATTCAAAAGTCAACGTTATCTATGGAGTGCTCTTAAAAACAATGTTTCATTTCTGCAAAACACATTAAATGAAAAGGGATAAAGGTGGCAAGTGCTACATGAAATATTTTATTATATTTAGCTTTTCAAAGTTAATTCATATATTCCTATTTATTTACTGCTTGAGGTATAAAGGTTGCAATATACATTACATTTATGACTTGGTCAAGAATCACTTTTTTTTTGGTTTATATTTTTGGGTTTTAGGGAAGGGTTTACAGGGTGTTCAGTGTCTCACTACTACATCCAACTCATAGTGATCTGCTTGTTTACAAACTCCCACGAGCTGGGATTACAGGTGTGCACCACCATGACCATTCTCAATTGCTGTCTCAGTGCATCCAGAGGTGGGGCCCACATGGCAGGCCCAAGGATCAAACCCCTTGCAGGCACTTTAATCCACTGAGCTATTTGGCCAGCCCTTGTAGGACTTTTTTTGGGGGGGCAGAGAAGGGGGGTGCTGGCTCAGTCTGTCTTAAGAGCAGGTCTGGGGATGGAACCACAGTCCCCTACACTTGACTGGGTCTGCCAGAGCAGGCGCTTAAACAACTAAGCTAACCCAAAAGCCCCTCACTTTTTTATGCATAGCATTCATAATGAATTATATCGCACACAAGCTGTTAAAGAATCCATTCCTGGGAGTAAACAAACTAGGAAACTAACCTAACATCAGTGACCTATTTTCTAGAAAAGCCTGACAATACCACTGAATATAGAAAATTAAGAACATGAATCTCGTCCAAAGGACCTCAGTACCCTTATACTCACCCGATACTGGCGTACTAGGTTCTGGAGGTGGCCTGAGTTGTAATGACGCATCATGTCCCGAACCATTTTCCCTGTCTTCTGGTAGCACATCTTTCTGCTTTGACTGCTGAGCCTTTATTAACTGAGTCAACAAAACTGCAAATGCACTCTGCACAGCCGCCTGGGCAGCATCAGTTTCCACTTTAGGTTGGACAGTCTGAGAAGAAGGCTGAATTCCTCCCAATGGTTTCGAAGACTCCTGTTGTGGTGTTGATGGATCTGTCTGTTTTTCACCTGTTGCCAAAATTCCAGCAGGAAGGTTTATTTTATTTAGTTGCTGTTGAGTCTCAGAGTTTACCTTAATGTTCAACACTTGGACAAAATCAGCCATATTAATACTTGTTTTAGACTGTAGTAGGTTTAGTAGAATTGCCAATTCATTGTGGTTTAACTGTTGTCCAGGGCCTGTTATTACTAAAGACAAAATTCGTATTAATTAGAACTGCCACAATTCACAGGTCTTCCCACCCTCCAAAATGGCCACCAAGTTACCATATTAAAATGTACATTTGATACTGTTTCAGAAACCCTGAAGTGGCTACTTTGTCTAATTCACTGTCATGACATTTAAGATGACATATATAAATCAAGATGAAAAAGAACTACAGTCTATTTTAAACAGGTAGGAGTAAATTTTCAAAAAGAAACTCAAAATTATTACCAGAACCCAAACACTATGGATTTACCAGGAAATAGCACCTTATGAAATGCAAATGAATGATGATGATGATGATGGTAGCTAACAAGATTGTCATCTTACTATGAATTTTATATCCTTTATTCTTTACAACCAACTTACAAGGAAGGCTTTTTAGCCTTGTTTTACTCAAAAAGAAACTAATGTAAACAAACAATTTGACCAGGGTCTCCCATTCCATAAGTGGCAGAGATGATATCTGAACTCCTATTCCAGAATCTGAGCTCTTTTTTACACTTTATTCCCTAAACTAATGGGAAAGCTACCCTTTGCAATAAATTGAAAGCAGAATGTTTTACACTCTAATCAGTGTTTGTATTTGTGTTTGAGTATCCATGCTGCTAAAGCAGGCACAGTACCTGTGTTTTTGAATTCTTTATAAAGTTACTATGGCCAAGTTAGGAAGGCCTACAAAATTTAATATACATATGACAGGATTAACTAGCCAGTAAAACAGACTGGTTGTTTTTCCAACTTTCACTTTAGCCTGGGATGGTTAATACAGGTTCTTATGCAACTTTATCTGAATCACATATCCAGCAACACTCAATACTATTATATACAGTAAGTGGTAAGATGACAAGTAATCCGCACAACAAACATGAGAGACTAACAAGAGAACTCTAAATTGAAAGAATATTAATGCTATTCATATTCATATTGCTATATTTTTTAATTTATATATCTGAGATACTTTTCTTACTTCCTTTTTATTACCTAATATTACTTTTAGGTTAATTCAAAACAAATTTTTCCAATTTCTTCTTATGATCTACAATAAGATAAAACATGACCCACTAACACGTTCGTTTACTATATGTCAAGAGGCTCTTTTCCTCATTTTCCTTTGCATTTCTCTACTAGCACAAGTGTCTGTCTTCATGTGACCGCAGGAAAATATTTTTTAACTAAAATCTCTATTCTGCAGAGGAGCATTTTATTTAAAGACAATGATGGAGATTCTAACTTTTAATAGAGTCTTAGACAAAGAAACAGAAAAGGAAGCAGTAAAGGGAGGGAAAGTGAAGGGAAAATAAAAAAATTCGCACCAAAAGTTAGAAGATAAAATAAGTCACTAACTGAGCCCAGAAAGGGCAAGTAATCTTTTATCAGTGAAAATAAGAGTAAAATAATATCACTGAAATTACCTAATAATCCTGTATTAGGTTTACTACTATCTCTTTTAATAGTCTTGTTAAATATGGTAGTCATTACCTGCGACAACTGACCATACCATACAAATATTCTGTCACTGTCATTTCAAAATCTCTTTTAGAGGTAGATGGTGTGTAGAGCATATAAATACAAATTCAGAATACTTAATTATTATTTGCCTTTGTTCAATTTTTAGATATTTGTAAGATAAAAAAACATACTGAACATGATAAACTTATTAACCCTCACCAAGAGTACTTTTGAACAATTAACCATTACTTTCATTTTTTTAAAGATCTGAGTTGCCTTAAATACATACTGAGAAAAGGTCAGGGATAAGCTTGTAGCATTCATAGTAATCTTTCTCAGCTAATCTATTTATTCTATATTTATATTCATTCTTATCCATAGGTCTGTTGTAATCATCTGACTGATCAACATTTATCTCCTAATATGTGCCAGTGCAGCTTCACTCTCACACCTCCACATGCACACATTCATATACTCACATTCTGTAACTATCTGTCTTCACAAAATTCTAAAATAAAGCTGAAGATGTTTCTGGATTCTTTAGGCAAAATCAAGAAGTGGATTTCATTTTGTACAACTTATTAACTAAATGAGATGATTTTAACATTTCTGACAACACTTAAGAGGCTAACTTCTCATAAAAAAAAAAAATCACTCTTATTTGCATCAGAAAAGAAGCTACCAAAATAAGTGAATATAAAAAACCTTTTTTTATCATATTTTATGTCTGGCACAAATACCAGATTCCAATCTTTAAAATTCTAATACAATCAGAGAAATATCATTAAGAGCAACCTGAGGACATTATAAATTGCATGAAAGAGCTTCCATGATGCTTTCTGGCTATCTTTCCTATCTTCTGAGTCCTTAAGTTTCCACAGACACAGAATGCTGAGCCTTCCCAAGATAGTATTAGTAAATGATGTAGTGACTCCTGCACTAGGGGGGAAAAAGGAAAAAGAAAATCTGACCAGTCACCAATTAAAGGTAATTTGATGCTTCTTTCAAAATTATCTTACCTGGAGATTGTTTAAAATTGGGGTGCCATTAGCAATGTATCTTCTATAAATAACAAATAATAATAAATAAATACCAATTCCATGAATAAACCCTTTCATCTTTTAGCCACAAGATGCTTTAGCAGTAGAACAATATAATCAACATTAACCACAAGACAACATGAAGAAAATCAACCCACAGAAGCATTACTGACCAGGTGCTACATTCGAGTTGCCCTGAGATTTCAGCTGTGTAGCTGGCAGCACACCTTGTGGTGTATTGGTTCTGCTGTCATCCAAACCCAAAGATAATTCCTTTCTGGGAGCCTTAATTGTGGAAACTTCATCAGTCATGCCCATCTGTTTCTGTCTTCTTCGCTTTTTACTCCATAACTCATGACAATCTTGCCATAAAGGAAGGCTGAAAGAATTTGTAAGTACAGAGTTGTGAATGGCATTTAAAAAAATATGCTAACAATACATACAATGTAGCACCAGAGCCATCACTGTCCCAAAAGTCACTGTTGAAGACCTCATACACAGACTCTGTAAAACCCCTCCGATAAAAATCACCCACTTCAGCTTTATCTTTGCATACAAACTATTTCTTCTTTGGCTTCTGAATAACTGATAATCATTTATC
This sequence comes from Ctenomys sociabilis, assembly GCA_004027165.1. Taxonomy (NCBI): domain Eukaryota; kingdom Metazoa; phylum Chordata; class Mammalia; order Rodentia; family Ctenomyidae; genus Ctenomys; species Ctenomys sociabilis. The sequence goes on along the minus strand of PVKA01002417.1, from coordinate 91,621 downwards.
AATATTATGAATGAAAAACATATACTCAGTAAAGCAGGCTAGCATTATCCTTGATGCAACCTTTTAAAGGCAATTCTTATTAACCATACATTGAACAGGAAGAAGGAGGCAAAGAAGTAAAAACTAGAACATAACAATTCATGAAAAACTTTACTCTAAAACTTTATTTTTAGTAACCTCTTATTTTCTTCTATAGCTGAATACTCTGGCATTAAAGCTACAGGTGAGTTTCAAAAATAGGTACTCCAGGCACAGAAAGGCTCATAAGTTACCAACAAAGTTCTTAATGCCAGTTAACTATGAAAGTAACCCACAATTCTGAAACAATTGTACCTTAATGTAATCTCATTAAAGTACTAACACTACAGAATGACTTTTGCTTAAAGAAAGAATATTTGACTTTTAAATGTTTTCTTCATATTCTAATTTGGAAAGAAAAAACCCTGTGGATTTTTGTGTATCTATTTCCAAGAACACTGAGGCTTGGAAAGGTTAATAAACTTGCCCAGAATACCTATAAATTCCTTTAAGCAAGCCCACCTGATGATATACCCAAAGTCCTCAACCTGGATGTTTACCTTGAAAGGTATATATACTTGAGACTTTCTGAAGGGTACAACTATAATTGGTTGAAGGGAATTTCCATAGCCACATGACTTCTAAGACTGAACTTTAAGAATGGCTTGCATATTCACGCAAGTTTTTTCACAATTATTGTTGCTTCATGTTATAAAAGCGTATGTAATATTATGATTGAATCTTAGCAGTATAGTATTAGTTTTAAAAGGCTATTTCCAAAAGATTACAAACACCTTTTTACAAAATTAAAAAACTAGAACTTTAAAATATAAATTTTTATGAAAGTACGTACAGATGGCAACAAGTATATACCAAAACTTAAAAACAAAAGGGATGATGGTTACCTTAAGTGGAGGAAGGATAAGGTGATGGGTGGGTGAAAGGAAAGTTATATGATTAAAGTAGGGTATTTTCAAGGTTCTAGCTTTTGGTTGGTAGGTTCATGGCTGCTTATTACCCATTATTTAAAGTTACTATCAAAGTAATTAAAATAATAAAAGAGAGCCATGCATGGACCAATGATGAGTGACACAAGGATTATGATTAAACCAATCTATTGCACCTGAGGTCTGAAAACAAAACAAAAGCATACCTCTTAGCCATCTTACTATGGTGCATTGCCTCAGCGTGTATAAACCTCCTGGAGTGACAAACAAAGGGACAATTTGAAATATTGATATTGGGAAGCTTTAAGGCATCATAAACCCTCCAAAGACATTCCTTTCTTTGAACGTGCGTGTGATGTGGGGGTTAGGTTCTAACGGCATACTCTGGAATCAGATACACTGCAGTACTACAGAGTAGGGTAAAGGAAGCGATTTTACTTCTTTCATCCTGATGGCCAAGAAATGCAGTGATCTTGTGGGAAAACATCAGGAGAGGACAGCTAACATCCTTGTTGCCTCTCATAACAGCAAATTGAGAGATTCTTTATAGACTACCTCAATACTCATCTCTAAAAGATAAAAACTGCCCTACAGGTAATTAATATAGGTTAGTAGTGCTGATTCACATAAGACCAGGAATGTTTCCAAATGACCAAAATTGATGTTTCCTTCAAGGTTCAAACACCAGCTCTGCCACTTACTTGCTGTGTTTTGTTAGGCAAGTAAGTTGACCACCCTGCGTCAGTTTTATCATCTTTGAAATGGCAAGCTGGGAAATGTGCACATCTGTGATCTCAGCATATAAGAAACTGAGGCAAGGGGACTGGCAAGTTGAGGCTAGTCTGGCCTCACTAGTCAGTTCAAGGAACTGCCTTAACTACAAAAAGACAGCCTCACAAAAACAAAATAATAAAATAAATTAACAATACTTTCTATTTCACAAAGATAGAGGTAAAGTATGTTAACACATAAGCACTTGGGCAATACTTCTCACATAGTAGGCACTATATTCATGTTTAATATCACTATCACCTGTTTTCCATCAAGTTATATAACGAAATATTTATGATATGTTTCTCTTTATAAATTGTTTAAGGCTTCTTATACTGCCATTAACATAAAAATAAAACTGCACACTACTTTCCATTCTAATTCACATTTTAACTATCTACATTAATTTTTCCTTAAATACATCGGAAAATCTGAAAGACATTAATATATTTAATGAAGCTAATCTGATACTTAGATACAAACCATTGCCATTTGGTTTCTTTAAAAAAACTGATTAAAAGAATGAGATACTTCAGTTCAATCCCCAATTCCGCCAAAATAAATACATTAAATAAATGTGATACATATATTTCCCAAAGGAAAATCCTATCTTCATGTCATAATTTTAGCTATTTTTACATCCTACTACAAAATAATAAGGTATTTGATATATGTTATATATATAGCTTTTAATTTAAATGTTTTCTTTGGTTAGTTTATATTTGTTTGGTTTTCTTTTTATGGTTTTGATTTATTAAAGAGGTGACAGGAATTGAACCCATGGCTTTTCATATTCTAGGCAAGGGCTACACTACTGAGAAATACCTCTCTGAATTAATGCCACTAATCTTGACCTAACTGCTTTATTTATCTAACAAGGTGAAATCTAGTAAATGTTACTGGTTTACCGAAGGTTCTTCAAATGTGCATTTTTGTTTTTAATGAAAAAATGCAGTCAGGTGTGCTTTGATAAAAATTAAGTCTTATTTGTGTGATTTGTTTACAATAATTGCAATGTTTGTAAGAAAAAGCTACAAGTATTATAAGAGCTTTTATAAGCATTGGTAAAGTCACTGAAAAAAATGAATGATTAATGACTAGATTCTTTTGGAAATAAGATAAGTTTATAATCCTTTAATGTCAAGAAAATTGCAGTTTTAAATTGACATGAAAAGTTGTTAAAATAACCTCTGATATAAAAAGCAAAGAAACTTCTGGTACAGGATGTAGAGAAGAATTCAAAGTGATTAAGGGTGAGAAAACTTCCTGCCTCAAATGCTTATTTACAAGGTTTTTTAACAAAATAAAAGGGCTAGGAAAATAGTTCAGTGGTAAAGCACAAGCTGCATGTACCCTTGGGTTCAGTCCAGAGCACTGCAAAAATAACTGAAATAGATAAAATGTGAAGTATGTCTCATTCTAAAGTAAACTACTTACTTTCATTTGAGTGCATTTCCAACAAAATTTTTATCTTTTTATTAACTGAAAATATGTATTATTCATAAAATATGGTATTATTACAGGCACAGGAAACACTTAAAAATTGTATTTCCATTTATATAAATACCCTTGTCTTAAAGAAACACAATAGGGTAATTAATAAATATCAGGGCCAGGGAGATGGCGCAATAGAATAAGCGCTTCCCTGGCAAGCACAAGGGACTAAGTTCAATCCCTGGTTCTGCCAAAATAATAATAATAATAATAATAATAATAACAATAATAATATTACATTAGAATAAAATGTGACCAGAATAGACCTTCCAGATGAAAAAGATTTGAAATCCACTAAAAAGTAGACCTTCTGTAAACTACTTAAACCTTTGATTTAAAAAACGTTATCAACTGAAATGGGTAAGTTTTACCAGAATTCTTTTAAAAGGACCAACTAAACCAAATGATTTAAAATTAACAGTACTAGGGCTGGGAACATAGGTCAGTGGCACAGCGCCTGACTGGCAAGCACAAGGTCTTGAGTTCATTTTCCAGTAAAAAAAAAAAAAAAAAAAAGCATCATAAAATTAGCAGTGCCGATAATAGAACAATATATTACATTCCTCTTGGTGTAATACATTAGGAACATAGATGACCATCACAGCAGTATTCTGGCCTTGAAAACAAAGTTAATCTAATTCTGATCACAAAAAAGCAATCAAATCTACACTGCAGGATGTTCTACTAAACAGCTCACTTGGATATTTCAAAAAATGTCCACATAATACAAGCCCTCAGCAAGGAGCTGAAAGTTTAACAAACATGCCAATTCATATAACCTCTGAAAGAATTTTTATATTTCAAAGTCTTTAAAGGTGTACTGAACCACAAAGGAAAGTTAAATGCACACACTATCAACTAACACAATGTAAACTTTCTTAGGCTTTATGATAGTCCAGTAGGTATGTGGAATAAAGTTTTTATTTCCACAAATTCAGGATGGAATACTTACATATAAAAAAAAAAAAGTATCACTTCCACTAGACAATAATCAACCAGTTCAGGGGAAAAAAATTTATATATAGTGATAGCACAAATATGTCCAAGTATTAATAACATAAACCTGGGTATAAAGGAATTTTTATTGTACTATTCTTTGTATTTTTTGGTAGAGTTAAACTTTTCCAAATCTAAATTCAAAACAAAACAAAATGCCTTGTAGGTACTACAGGCAAATCTTCCAAAACTACTGGTACATACTGATAAGCCAAAGGGGAAAGAAAAGAAGAAAGAAATTACCAATTCAGTGAGTGATTCAACATGTCAGGTACTTTTTCTCTTTCAAGTTCAGTAAAAGTTGCTGAATCCTGACTACAACAACTACATGGAAATGAGAAGCCCAATCTGTTACATAGAAGAGCCAGGATTTGAACTCTAAAGCCCATGTTTATTCACTAGAAACTTCATTAATATTCTCATATAGAAACATTGGATTACAGGATCAGGCTTTTTAAAAATGGTATTGGGGATGCTAGGGAAACATTCTTCCACCTTAGCCCAATAGGCTTGCTTTTAAGGATGTTCCTCATCGTGTTAAAAATTACTAATTCATACAAAGTACTTTCCCTTCTCTCTCTCCCCAAATCAATCCTACAGAAAATCAGTCCTAAGAAAGCAGGGAATCATGAACTCAGCTATTCTAATTCTCCAACTATGGAACTCTAACCCTACCAAGCAGTAATGCATTCCATGCATTCTAATATTCTTCAAATGTTAAGATTTGTATTCTTGGGCAAGTTTTTTAACCTGTTTGAGCCTGCCTCCTCCTCTGTAAAATGGTGGTAATAACAATACCTACCTCAGAGGATTATAGATTAATATAACATATGAATTATATTTACCAGGGCACTCAAAATTTTAGCCTTAGAAATACTAGTGGTAGTATAAATACCAGTTAAAAAAAAAAAAAAAAAAAAAAAAAAACAGTAATTTTTTACAAGAGTTGAAAAATATTCAGAAAATCTTGAAATGAATTAATCCAACATTTGCTGTAGAAAGGCCACTTTAATCCGTTGGTTAGCTTAACGTTAAGGTAAAGCATCTGCATTCTAGATATTCAAATTACATCTAAATTTTGGTGTCTTTCAACCTAACCAGGATCATCTAATAACTGTATTTCATCAAAAATGTCCAGATTCTGCATATGTGGGATCTAACATAAAAGAAGTCACTTACTCTGGTGGAGGCATTTTTGAGGGTTCCACATCTCGCAGAAACTCACACTGAAGAGCCTGCTCAGCAGTGCAGCGCTTACTAGGGTCCAAGGCGAGCATGTAATCAAATAAGTCTAGTGCAGCTGCAGGAATGCTAGCACAAGAGGATCATAAAAGTCATATACATTCTCTGGTCACAAGCTCAGTGTTCCTTTAGGAACATTAATTGTAAGTTATTTTAAATTAAAAATATTAATTATTTTAAATGCTAACACTTATATACTTATGATACTTTACTTCAATTATATCAAACTTGCCTCTCACAAATTATTTCATTATTTTTACACAATTTTCTAACTGGTAAGCAACAATGTACTACCCCTATGGGCAATCTGCTGTCAAATTTTAAAAACTAAAAATAATAATTTCTTTTATTTCTGTCTCAAAAATGAGACAAAAGTCTTCCTGGACAGTTCAGGTTGGCCTTGAACTCACAATGTAGCCCAGGCTGGCCTGGAAATCTCAATAATTCTCCTGCCTCACTCAGCCTCCTGCATTCTGGGACCACATGCACACCACCACACCTGGTTGAACAAAATAATAGTTTCTTAAAATAAAAAAGTAAGCTCAAGCAACCTGAAAGCTGCTTTGAGAGAAAGTAAAATCATATTTTCAAAATTCTCATGCAAGTAATACATTAAACATTCAACTGAATCGCTGATTCCACAGTGATGTCAAAAGGTAAATTACATGTAGCAAAAAGAAACACTAACTTAGGTGGCCTAAATAAAAGATTATGACAGATCTAGTTCAGGTAAAAGGAGGACAGAATACTGTTTAGAATTCAAGAGTGATAACTTCTTTTTGAAAAACATTGAATGCAATATGGATGTTTAAGCATCCCTTTCTTACAAAACAAATTCTTCTCTTAACTTTCGACGATATTGCTTCTTTGGTTTCATAGTGTTGAAATATGGTAGTTTGATTACATCAGGCCACACTGCTGGACACGGACTCCCACATATACGGCTAAACAATACACAAAAAGAATCACATCATTATATGCTCAAGACAAACACACTCATTTTTAAATAAGCAGAAGTTAAAGCCTTGATTTGTATAAAAAGTATATTTTAGAATTCTGAATTTACTCATTTTAAAACAATCTATTTTCAGTGATGCTTCTAACAACCCAAGCATCTGGTTCATCCAGAGGACCTTCATGCAGGAAGGTACCTAGCCCAAAGACTACAACACCTCATGCAAATTGAAGATTCAAAAGGTAAAATTATGTTAAACACGTAAGTTCTTCATTGCAAATAGTGCTTCTTATCACAAGATATTTAGAAATTTTAACTCCTTTTTATCTCTGCTTATCATGAAAATCCTTATTAAACTGCTACTAGTAAATTTTTATATAACTTGAAATGTTTAAGCAAAAAAGTAGGTAGTGAATATTTTTAAGATAATGATTTAGTAAATAAAATATTGGCTAAATGTGCTTCAGGTTATCAGAGTTTAAAGATACATCAATACTGTAAAACTGCCAACTGATCTTCAGATAATAGATGCATCACTGAAGTTTTTACATGCATAAGCATACTATAAGTGTAAGTGATGATCAAAGAGCCTCAGAATGACAACTGAAAAGCAGACACATATGCCATGAGAAAATGTTTCATGCTTTCAAATTTATGCCAATGAACTGTACTTTTCTGTTTAAAGATAGTACAGCATTTGTGTAAATTTTAAATATATTAACATCTTATTTGTATGTCATTTCTTCAAACCATATTTGTCATATCCTCCTCAACCTACTTTTACAGAAGGCCAAACTCCCAGAGCACAGGCTGGCTAGGAAGCGGTCCCAAACTGCCTGCATGTTTCATCTTCCAACACATTTCTTTGAACAAATGGCACCTTCACGTTTCTGTTTTTGTTTCTTTTCCCTATATTCTAGCAGCTAAATTGTTTTTTACTTCACTTCTCAAGGTTCAATGAAATGTTTCCAATAGTCTTCTCTATTCCCAAATGCTACTCAGAATGGCCATTCTTTACATACTAATTGTGTGACACTTTTTCCTAATGTGATTTTAGTGGTTTATATTTCTCTTACTAAAGTTCACAAACCATGTCTTATTTTTGTAGACTTCTCCATGAAATTACATAAATACAAATAATCCCAAGAAGATGATGTACATTAATAGGAAGAACTTAAAAACATATAGAAGAGTGAAAATGAAAGATACTTTCAACTGCAGACATACAAGAAAACTTCATTGAGGTTATGGAAGGGGGAAAATGTTTGGTTATAATCTCAAAGATAACTAAGCTACAAATAGGTAGAAAAAGTATAAAAGAACTTCATCCCTGACAGAGAAGAAAACAGGCAAAAGCATAGAAGGAGCAAAGAAAAAGACAGTTTTGAATTGTCAGAAATCACTGCAGATGGAACTTAGGGCTCAGGGAGGTGAACTGAAGTATGTATCTGGGGCCACATTCACTTTGCCTACTACAATAAAGACAAACTCTAGAGATAAACTTTAGATCTGTCTGTGTAATACTAGTCAAACTGCACTGCTGAGGAATCTGTTCTTCTTTCATAAATTGGAGAATTTTTTTTTTTTTTTTTGGGCAGGGGGAGAACCAGGGATTGAACTCAGGCGTTTGTTCTTGCCAGGGAAGTGCTTATTCTACTGAGCCATCTCTCCAGCCCAAGGGGAGAACAAATTTACTTGATCTGCATTTGTAAAGTGGGCAATATGGCCAAGGATACAGCTCAGTGGAAAAGCACATGCCTGGCCAGTGCAAGGTCCTGCATTCAATTTGTAGGTTAAAAAAAGATTATCGTTACCCTTACAGAGTTTTAATTATTATATATACTGATAGATGATAAGTGACTACTGAAGCCATCTAACTGGCAGCAACAGAGTGGAATGAAGGCATTCTATTAAGGCAAGAAAATTACCAGACGAACCAAGAGCAACAGGTAACAATAATATAGTAATAAAATCTGTGCTTGAGAACTACTTAGCCATTCCAGGCTCATTTACTAAAGGTGTACTGTAACATATGCTAACACTTACACTCAACTCCTACATACCTCAGGTCTATCTGGGAAATACATTGTGCTGTACTGAGCAGCTGAGTTCTTTGTCAAAGGTGTTAGGACAAAGTCATCTATATACCTTTCTCTTTAATTATGTTGCTCAAGAGTGATGTAACACATGGATTGTAGTCAAAATTGTACTCCTAAGAATTCTGATGGATTTCAACTGCTGCTCTGAACTTAAAAAACTTAGAAATGGTTACCACCCTTGCACTGCTTACTATTTTTATCCTAAAAATATTTCCTTTTTGTCTTAGAAATGTTACCCCATGAAAGTTTTTATATATTTTTGAGAACTGTTAGCCCATTACATCTCTAAAGTTACTTAGGAAATCTGACAATTTTTGGGTAGCTATCTGAGACATTACAGTTCCAAAGTTTTAGCAGTTTAGTTACACTTTCTAGATTTACAATCATTTTACTATTTAGAATGGCTTTCTTCCCCAAATGTATGAACATATACATTTGTATTATGTATATACACCTGTAGTGTATCATGGTTTGTTACATTATGTGGCAATTCTCAGTGTTAAAATGATGATGGAACACAATGGTGTCTTTGGTGCTGATTTTATTTGGGAGCACTTTTTACTGCCCATAAGAAGGCTGATTCTGGCTCAATAAACACAAAAAATAACGTAAAACTAGTAACAGGTACATAAGAGTCAGTCACACTAACCACCTATAAAAATGCATTCCATTATTCCTATGAGCTTTAATTTTGTAGCTTAAATTTTTAAAAGGTGCTTTGATTTTTTACTTATAAACTATTAATTTTATTATCTACATGTTCTATGCTGATTAAAATTATATGCTTATTAAGAAATGTCCTAATATGTATTCGTCCTTGTACTGAAAGAATAGCACTTGGGCCTAATCAAAGTGGAATGTCAGCAGTAATGCTAAAAAGTGGGGCCCAACATTCCTTAGTTCCTCCAGATCCACTCAGTAGTCTGGAAGTCAAACTTTGATATTATTTACCTTGTAAAATCTGTTAACTTGCACAAATGGCATAAATGATCAACTGAGCTACTGACATTTTAATATGCTTCATACAATTCCAAAGATTGGGCAGGGGGAGCCAGTTTCACTTGAAACTGTACTTGCTAATGCAGTAAAGAGTTATTAAATGCTAGTATTTGGGTCTATTCACATGTTTTAAAATATGTGATAAAATGGGAAATAAAGTATTTCTGCTGCAAGGAGGCACACATGTTACCTTAAAGAGAAATACTTGTTAATATTGGAGCTGCAAGCTGGAATAGCTGCACTTTAAATTCACCATTGTATCTGTAACAACAACCAATTAATTTATTACTCATATAGAGCATTTGCAATTTTCTCAAATATGAAAATCAGGCTTCACTTCAAGGAAAACTAACAATAGTTTATTCCAAATTATAAAATTCTACTTTTTAATAGAAAGTAAGAATAGTGGACAACTTATATCCACCACCTTGAGCTTGATATCTTCTCACTACATAAATACCTTTTCTAATGAAGTTACTGGTGATTACAAATATATGTTACATTGGGAAGACATGCTCCATTCAGTGAGCCAGTATTTTCCAAATGGCCAGTAATGCATAATGTTACAAAAACATCAGACAAAAGTTCCATTCAAAGCCCAAGACAAGCCAATGAGCTGCAATCAATACAAAATATTCCTTTAGATAAATTGACAGTACAGTATAACTAACCAGTAAATTAAGATTGCCATTTAACAGATATGTAAAACTATGAGTCACAGTGTCACTCATTTTTACTCTGTGAAATGTTTTTGTATTACATTAAAATTCAAATTTTTTCAATTTTATCCTCTAATATAAAAACTGATAACATAAAAGCTCTTGAAATAACTTTTAACATGAAGCTGTGAGTCCAAGACTGAAACATAGTATCTAAAGAGTATTTTATATAATTAGTTTATTCAACCATACATGATTCATTTTTGTTTATTTTTTGGGATTTTTAACATTGGGAATCAAATTCAGGACCTCATGCTTGCCAGGCAGGTGCTATGCCACTACATGATTCATTTGTAAAAATTATTTCATCCATGTGATCTGAGGTATTATGTATTTGGGTTGTTGGGTAGTAATCAGGCAGAAGCCTTTTCATTCTCATTTATTTTTAATTTCTTCCATGATTAAGACTTTTATAAGCAATACAAATGGTATGATATAAAGGCTTTTCAGCTGGGTGCTACAAAGCTTACAGATGCTATAGACCCTGTACTAAATACAAAAAAAATAAAAAAAATCTGATTTGTAATCAAGATTGCTAGCCATTTTATATAGTGTGTGTCATATAAAACCTGTATGTTGTTAAGGCAAACTTTTGGATAAAGGAAACAATCTAATACCACAAGTAAGGTAAAGTATAGTAAAATGTACCATAAAACTTATTTACATTTCTTATGATTCTAATCATGTTATTGGTCCTATTCTTAACTGTAAAGAAACACAACTTAGATTACTGTAGAACTTAATCTAAGTCACAAGACCCAAAAGAACCCCCCAAAGCCCACATACTTTGCAATATATTCTGCTATCTCATTATAATCAAGACACTTGTTTATCAGAAGTGGCCTTTATTTTCTTACTTTTTAAAAAAATTGTAGTCAAAATTGAAACACATCATTGCATTAAGAAATATTTAATCTCTTAAGAAAAACATGCAGAGATACATAAACCATAAAGTAAACTTTCCCTCCCTAGCCTTCTCACAAGTCCATATTCAGGCTAACAGTTCCAGACTTTTTTTGATGTCCTTCAGTTAAATGGGGGTCAGTTAAGCACAGCCTTCTGTAAAAATGCTTTTCCTTACATCTCAGTTATCAACCATTCTCTTATTAACTATAAATATGCTACTAAGGATAGTCTATTTCATTACATAGTTCATTGAATGATTTGATGTATTCATAAAATAAACCAGGGAACACTCATATCTCAAGGATTTATTATTTTCCCGTTCCTTTTCTTCATTCACATCTCTGCTTGTAGATCTTCCTTGATCCTTCCTTCATACAGTAACTCCTTCCTTCCTTCCCTATCCCGTTTTACTTCTACCATTATACATTTTATTCATTTGTTTTATATGCTTCTGCCCCCTGCTGAAAGAAGAAAACAAGACATTTCATCTTCTCCCTCAGTCCCCACTGTATCCCAAGACACCAGAACTCCAGTAGTTTGTTATATTTTAGTTTTAATGCGATATGCAAAATTTTCTTTTTCTTTCTTAGCTATACTGTCTTTCCTTATAAACATAAAATAAATTATAAAGTTTGAAACCTCTTGAAAATCTCATTAGAAATGTACTGATTAACACAGGGTAACTACCAAACTTTTTAAAAATTAAGGATTCTAACCAAAAACAAGATACATCTCTCTAGCAGTTTTTCAAATCACAATTTTCAGTGGGACATGACAGGTTACAATTATTACTGATGTATACATTATGGTGATTTCATTAAAGGCCTACTTCACCCTCAACTGTTTTCTAACTGGCTATTACTGGTAGGTGTTTTGTTTCTTTTTGTACTGGAGATCAAATAGGACTTGCGCTTGCCAAGCAGGTGCTTAAGCCACTGAGCTATCTGCCCAGACCTAGCATGCGTTTTTTTTTTTTTTTTTTTAAAGCTGCTCCTTTTTATAGTTTGTTTTATTGTGTGATTGTACCCGTCATTTCACCAAATATTATTTTGAGGTGCTCTGAGCAATTCCAATGCACACTCTGTGGATATAATATCATATATGAACTATGACAACACTGTCTTCACCTTTCCACTATATAAACTTGTACAGGTTCACGCTAATACTACTAACTGGCTAATACTTCACAACACTATTAATGATTCTAGAAGACAATATTTTCTCTCTATGTCTGATGTTTCACATTCAAGTTAAGTATTATTTCCACTATCAGTTTGTGATACAAATATGTTATCATATGAAATATCTTACACTTAAATATAAGAGTTTACATTTTAGCATATGCCTATTTAACACAAATTCTTTGCAGCCTTGGGACAAATCATTTTTTTCCTGTAAGTTTTCTAATGAAAAGCTGAATACTATTTGCTATTATCTTTCTTAGAAATTCTTCATTATCTTATAGAAAGTTATGTTGTCTTTTGTGTCATAGTCACTGTAAAAAGCTCCAGACATTTATTTCCCTATGTAATATGCACTAATGGTTTAAAACTTGAACTCTTAAGTTGACAATATCTAGATTCAAATCTTAATTTTGCAATTTGCTAGTAATATTAATTCTAGATTAAATCTTTCATCTTCCTTAAGATTCTGTTATCTTTCCTATTAAAAGACAATGAGTCATTATGAAATTCAACAGATAATTTAGGTCAACTCTCAGAATGGTACTTGCATCGTCTACAAACTAAGTAAGATTGTAACAAACACTCACAAAAGCCATCCTATATAGTTAAACCAGGACTAATACTTGATTAAGTGAAACATGTTTTAAGAGGGAATCATATAAAAGAAAGATACACAGATAAATCATTAAAGCATTTTATTTTAACTGAAAACTGAAGACATGGCATTCATTTTCCAATTTCCAGACATGCAGCAAAGGCTTTCTCTTTCAACAAAGTAGTCATTAAATGGAATTCTTCATTAGCCTCCTTGTATTAAATCATAGATGCCAACACATCAAGGACTTTTGGTTTTATTTTAAATAAAGTTATAGGGCTGGCAAGATAGCCCAGCGGTCTAAAGTGCCTCTCAGGGACCGCGGTTTGATCCCCAGTACCACATGCCATGCCAGCCCCTCCCCCCAGGGCAGGCTGAGCTGACCTCCCCCCCCCCCAAAAAAAAGAATCTGTGATGTATAGCGAGACACTGTAATAAATAAATGAATTTTTTAAATAAATAAATAAAGTTATAACAAAAATACGCAGTCATTATGCTAAATCCCCCTAGATCCATTTATTTCCTACTTATGCAGTTATTTGTCCAGCCCTAAATAGATAACAAAGTTTTAAACTTATGCAAAGCACTGTATCTCTCTATATTTAATTAAATAAACATAATGACATAAAACATTGGAAATCACCACCCACTTTTTGGTCACCACCTCTTTAACTGGTGGGACTGCTACTAGAAATTGGTAGCCTATTAGTTCAAGCATTCAGCTTGCCATCTGTCAAGCAAATACTTACAGAAGATTGAACTAATAACTCTTTTCAACAGAAGCTTGGTTAAAGAAACTTCTGTGTTATAGAACAACTTAATGCTACAATAACTGGTTTCTAAAAGACCTGCAAAATTACCTATGAAAATGTTGGAAATTGACTGTTATTGGAATAATGCACTGACAACTGTTTCATACATTTGGATTTTCCAATATATTCTAGAGGTAATTTTTGGTGGACTAAGTAATATCAGACTTACTTGATTTTATTCACAGCTGAAATAAATTTCTTTTTTTGTTGTTAATTTTTAAAACAATTGCTGAGATGGGATCTTTCTAAATTTTTAAGTAGTGTCAACTTCATGACCTTCTTAACTCTGCTTCCTAAACAGCTAGGATTATAGGTATGTGCTATCATGCCTAGCTTCTGAGGTGAATTTCTATCTCATAACTGTAACTTCATGTTACCGTTAATTTCTTTTCATATTGAGATTGATCAGTGACTTTATATCACACATGTGAATAAACCCAAGGCTCTGTCACCCGTTTGTTCTTAAGTTCTACACTGTTTTGTACTACAGCTCATCGGCTGTTTTTATTCTCTGCATTTATTTAACTGTTTTGTTCTTATCCCTCACTTTGTCAATTGATTGCTTACTTCATTTAATTTCATTTCTTAGTACTATACAGCAATATGTCGTTTAACGACAGGGACATGCTCTGAGCACTGCATTGAGGTCATTCTGTTGCTATATGAACATCATAGAGTGTACTTACACAAACCTAGACAGTATAGGTCAATCACTTGACGTGGCCTCTTGATGCAATCAAGAGAGGCAGTAAACTTGAGTTGTATGAGGCTGCTGCCAGCGTAACATGGTGTAGTTTTACCGTAAACTTTTTTTTTATAAGTAGAAGTAGTACATGCTAAAATAACAATAAAAAGTATAGTATAGTAAATACATAAACCAGTAACACAGTTGATAGTTATTACAGTTAAGTATTATGTGCTTAGCGTAATTGTATGTGCTAATATTTTTTATACTATTGGCAGCATAGTGGGGTCATTTGGCATAACCACAAAAATCAGTAAGCTTTGCGTTGTATTACAACAGCTATAATGTCAGTAAATTTTCAACTTCAATACAATCTTCTAGCAGCCCCAGGCACACGCAGCCCACCATGTATGACCATCACGACCAAAATGTCATTAAAAAGTAAAAACTGGACAGCCAATGAATTTTTTATATTTAAAACTTCTAGAACTCTAAGAATGTTTCCGTTTTATATTAATTTCTAATTTTATATCATTTAAAGAATACAGTACAAATTATTCCAGTCATGTGAGGCTTACTTGCATTTGCTTTTTCTACTATTATACAACTAAATTTTATAAATATTAATTACCATTGAGAAGTATGCTTATTTTGGGAAGGACAATGCCTTGATCTATGACTATTTATCACACTTTAACAGATAAAAAGTTTCTTGTGTGTCTGGTGATGTCCCTTCCATAGTGCTATAGTTTGTCCCCTATTTCTACCATTTGGACACTTAGTAACAAAAGTCTTATGGCATCTAAAAAGTTCTTTCAGAAGTGACTGAGTCACATGGCTCTACTGATTAATGGGTTATCAACAAAGTGAGTTCTCTTTGGCCAAGCTATGTCTCTCCCTGTGCTGCCCAATGACGTTGTAGATAATCCTCTGCCAGCAAGAATCAGATGTAGCTACTCAAACTTGAGCTTCCCATCCTTCTAGAATATGAGTGGATAAATTCTTGTCATTTATAAATTACCAAGCTTACAGTATTAAGCTATAACAACAGAAAATGAACTCAAGACACTCCTTTCTATTTTTCTAATTGAAAGTTCTGTGGTTGGACTGCCCCTCAGCCAAGCTGGAGCATGCACTTCTATTTTAAGTTGAGACAACCAGCTGCTGTGGTGCAGGAAAACACTGCTAGTTTCTGGTGTGGATATTTCTTACTGTAGCCAAGTTATAAGCAGCACATTCTAACTATAGCACTTCTTCTTGGTGTGCACTATAGTTATTTTTTTTTAGAAGAAAAAAAAAGTACTAAAACACCAAAAAAGGCAACATTAAAGTTTGTGGGCCTGGATTTCTTCAGTGGGTAGGAATAGGACAAGCTCTGATTGTAATTTTCTCCCCCAACTTGACTACTTGCTAATTCTAAAGACCTTCTTTCCACTTGATTAGTTTACTGTTTTGGAATAACACCTCTCAAGTTTATCAGATAAAACTAGGATCCTTCTTCAGTTAGTTATCTGTTGTTTAATGCTTATTCATTTAGAAAAGTAAAATTCTCTACGCCTCCTAACAGCATCTTTTCTAAAAGATTTCATCATTATTTTGACACTTTCATATAATCTCCTAAGTCACAAGTTGCAATCTATTTAAAATAAAATATAATTTGAAAACATGAAATGAAGAGAAAGTCAACTAACATATACATGAGCAACCACTTTTCAGTGGGGTCCTATGATATGAACAAATAATGAAGATCTCTGCTAGCTAAGTATATGCGTATATTTTAGTGTACACATAACCATATAGATGTATATAAATGTTTATGAAATAAACATTAATTCTTCTGTTATGCTATACCTTTAAAAAACATGCCATTCACTTTCTCCTATTTCATATTGCTCTTACTTTCCAGTCCTGTCTTAAGGGCTCAAGTCTTTTGATTTATTCACCGTTAACACCCCCCATCACCACCACCACCGATCTAGGAATAGTAAAATTCTTAATTTTAACAGGACAAGTATTTAAGGGCAGCATTCTAGGTTCTACTCCACTTAGTAATCTTTACGCTTCAAGAGAACCAGGCTGTTCTCCTGAAGTATGCTTGAACACGTTGTTTCTTATGGAGTGTGACTCTCCCCCCATCATCACAAATACTATCATTAGCAGCTTACCTTATTAATTCTAGTTGTGCAAGTTCCTGATTTGCTTGAAATATAGGTTTTTTAGTGAAGAGTTCACCAAGGATGCACCTGATGAAAACAATATTGATCATTATCTGATAATTTTAATCACTATAGTAAGTTTTTAAGTAAAACATACCAGTCAATGAATCTATCTTACCCACAGCTCCAAACATCAATAGCTGGTGTGTATCTCTCTTCTCCCAACAACAGCTCTGGTGGGCGGTACCATAAAGTGATGACCTTGTTAGTATAGGGCCGACTAAAAAACACAGAAAGCACTCTTCAAAATTAGTATCTATTGGAAGAGAGATTCACTTAGGAAATATTTTAATTATCAAAGCAATCCTGTAATTCTAATTGAAACCACTCTCATCTAAGTAGTAAATACAGATATAGTTAAGCATTTAGTCATTGTAAAATGCACCTGAGAACATTAAAAACTCCATATATGAAAGTGACAAGTAATTGGCTACTGTCAACTATAATTTGATAAATTAGGCCATATAAACCCAACCACTAAGTAATGTTTTCCCTTTCTATAAAAACTATTAAAATGATTAACTTATTTTAAAAAGGAGGGGCCAGGGAGATAGCTCAGTAGAATAAGGGCCTGAGTTCAATTCCCACTTCTGCCCAAAAAAAAAAGGAGCTGGTTGATTTTGTTAGTATCCCTCATCCCCCTCCCCCTTTCCTTTTGCAACAGGGTCTCACTATGCAGTTCAGACTGGTCTTGAACTCAAAACTAATCCTCCTGACTCAGCCTCCCAAGTGCTGGGATTACAGGTGTGCTAGAGTGAGCTGATGGATTTTTGCCAAATCAACAAATTACTAATAGATGACAAGATACAGTTCAAATTAGGATCACCCAATGAAAATTTTGTTTTGTTTTGTTTTGTTTGCAGTACCAGAGATTGAATCCCCACAGCAAGTACTCTACTACTGAGCCAGTTTTTAACTGAGTATATCTTAGGGCATTATTTCATTAACTTTGACCCTCTTGGGTTTTGCGAATAGAAAAGTATGAAATGTAGACTATACTACTCGAGGTCTGTTTGGCAAAGGACCACTAGTAATAGGTATTATAATCTATTAGATGACTTATCAACTGTTAGAAAGAGAATCAGACATACTGTTGTTACCTCTTTCACTGTCATAGAAGAGAGTATCTAGCCACCTTATAATAAAGCTTAAGTATCACATTATTTGTTGATTGGCAGAATGTTTTTAATCCACAGAATGGTCACATTCTACCTGAATCAGATGAATGAAGAATGTCCTAAGAAATCAGAAAAGATTCGACTGACCTGAGATTAAGAGTATATTCTAGGCTGATCATCTATGTCTCTACAACAGTCTTGTAAAAAAAGGGCATGTTATAGGAAATTTCCAGAAAACCTGTATTCCAAAGCCATTTACTTGAGATTATTTTTTAATGTATTTACTACAGGGTCTACGAGGTCTCACTACACAGAGCGGATTCACAGTGATCCTCCTGTTTGCAGTCTCCCAAGTGCTGAGGTTACAGGCATGTGCCACTACACTCAGTCTCAATCACTGTCTCAACGTGCCCAAGGGCAGGGCTGGCATGGTACGCTATGAATCAAACCCAGTCCATGCATCTGCCTAAGCAGGCACTTTAAATCGTTAGCTATCTGGCTGACCTTTGAACCAATTTTGAGAAGAAAAAAAAATGATCACATAATGTTTAAAATAATTCCCTCTTGCCTAAAATCAACCTGAAGTTTCAGATAGTATAAAATGTGTCAGACCTGCTCTACCCCATCGAGCCAAATTTCCTCCAAATAAGCACGAGTACAAATAGTGATCAATATAGGCAACACATCATAACCACAGACAAGACTTTATTAATGTTCCAAAGACAAAAAGAAAGGTTGGTTGACTTTGGTAAGAACTGAAAATAAACCAAGAATGGTAGTGTACATCCATTATCCCAGCACTTGGGAAGTACAGACAGGAGGATGGCCTCAAGTTTGAGGCCAATCTGGGATACACAGTGAGTTCAAGAAAAGCCTATACTACATAGTGAGACCCTGTCTGGAAAATTAAAAAGAAAAAAGAAAAAGATCGCACACCACACACAAAAACCAAAAAACCTGGAAATAAAGATAGTCTAAAATTTTGGGGGCCAGGGAGATGGCTCAGTAGAATAAGCGCTTCCCTAGCAAGCACAAGGGTCTAAGATCAATCCCTGGTTCTGCCAGGAAAACACACACACACACACACAAAAAAAAAAGAAAAAAAGAAATAAAATAAAAATTTTAACAATAAATTAGATTTTTCTAATAGTATTAATGTACTTTTCTTTTTGTTGACGTCACTTATCTTTCCATATTCAGGAAATGTCTTTAAATCTAACTATCTAATTAGACTCAGCCATTCCTTAAAAAACTTTCTCTTTGTGCCTGGAGCCCTTTGACACACTACAGAATGCAGCTGTCATTCATATGTATTGCTGCATGGACAGGATTGTCCTCTAAACCACCAAGGGTACATATACAACTGTCCCATCAAGTGGCATGGTACAGTCCCATCAGGTGGTACGAAGTGCCTCATGGGACAGTTATGCAATCATTCAAATCCTATACTTCCTCCACTACATAGTAAAAGATTCATCTCCACAGAAATCTAATCTCCATTCACAATAATTTATCATCACATACTTAACAAGATCTTAATTCTCTATTTCCTATTTTCTGTCTCCATAGGAATTCAAAAGATCTATAGCATTTTTAATATGAAATTCCATATGAACCCTAGGACAATGGCAGATGCAGGGAACCCTAAAAGACATCATCTTCAGGTGACACATGAAAGTTAGCTGGTCAGGATAACCAAGTCTGAATACTATGATGACTAGTTTCCAACATACTTCAAGGGTCTATGAGCATTTGAAATCTATAGTCATATTACAATAATGCAACAAAGTAGTCTCAAAGGAATGCTTCAATTAAGATGTGTGCAAATAGTGGATTTGTATCTTTTATATTTAAAAAATAAAAACGTTAAATTGTGGATGAATTAGGTAAATTTAGCTAAGTAGTATTTAACAGGAATATTTACACAAATTAAATTTACATTAAGTTCTTGGCAATACTTATCACAGTCATTATTAACATTTAAAAGTAACTTTTTAATGCTTAATTTTTCAACAACACAAACAAAAGAGTAGGGACTGAATTCTTTTACACTATAATTTACCTTAAGATAAATATCCTTTGGTTAACTACCTATGAAAGAAATCTTGGGCTTCTTTTTAAATGCCTTATCTAGGCATTTTTAAAACCAGATATCTAAAAATCATTCTTAATTCTTCTTCCCAGTAAGTCACACAACTAGACAGATCCTTAACTATGTTTTCACCAATTCAACAACTATGAGAAAAGTCCAAGCCACTACTATCACTACTGCCAAGTGTCTGCAATGGTTTTCTTACTTCCACTCCTCACTTTGACTTTTGGGGGATAACAGTAAAGCATATAATCAGATCCTATCATCCATGTGTGTCCAGTGATTCCCACTGTAACTAAAATTTTACTTACCTTGCTTGATAACATTGTACACTGAGGATCCCACCTCTTATGTGCTATGATGATGCTGGGAAACATTTTTGCCTTAAATTTTCCAAGAGTACTCCCAAACACACCCCCTCTACTCCCTAGCTGTAATGTTCTTTATCTAGGTCTTAAGTCTTGTTGTACTCATCCCCAAGGTCTTGAAAATTGCCACCATCTAACCCCCAATATGGGGCGTACTAGCCAATATTTGCTTTGTAGTTGTTAACAATTTTAAAATTTTTACCCTATCACACATGTGTACTATCCTCCCTCATCACCAGGAAAATGAAACCAAGAATTTGGTCTATCTTTAACAGTTCTTTAATATACAGTCAATAAATATTGGTTAGGTCAATGTATAGGACATAGATCAATTATTTAACACTATGATTCACTGACTCATGGCATAACTATGTAACAATAAACATGCTTTTTTGCTTCTTCTGCTCTATTTTCACTTTGTTTTACTATGGATAACTTTTAAAATTCATGGATCATCACATTGCTACTGAAATACAACACTATTCTTTTCAAATTGATACTGTCATCTTACTAAGGTCATCTATCTTATTTTTCTTATTACACATGCATACTTACAAGTCCTATAAATACCTCTACCATAACACATCCCCTTTCCTGCAAACTGCTTCTCCTGCTTCCTGTCTCAGCAAACAGCAACACCATGTGTGGCAGAGACTGATAGCTGTCCTCTAAAACTCTTTTATTCCTTTCTTCTATGACAGCTGGCCAACTATGCTATATTTCCCATTCTCACTATAGTGAGGTATACCTATATGACAAAAAAAAGTGCTCTCCCATGGAAGAGAAGCACAAGCAATTAAGTGCCATTTCTAGGCCTCACATAGCACTCCTCTCTCTTATTTCTGACAAGAGCCTTGGAAGGCAGGTGTAGATGGTGTATCTTTTAATCTGGCTTCATGTATGCCTATATGGACCAGTCATCACTTGATCTGATCTTATGAATAAATATTAATGATATACCGAGGTGGCAACAGCCATTCAATATGACTGAGAAAACATAAATTCTTCTTTAGCCACTACTACATTGAGGTTCTTTTCGTTACAAAAGGTTAGTATAGCCTAACTAACAAACCATTATCTTGTTTAACTGTAACCCTACAGTTCAGAGATAGGTGTAATTTCACAACACAATCACCAAATAGTTTTCTAACTGTCCTTGTTCAATCGCACATTACTTCTATACTTCAATCGCAGTGAACCTTTGATTCCTAAAATGGTAAGTAAAGGCACATTTTCTAGAGCAGCAAGAAAAAGAGTAGAAAAAAGAAATGGTAAGTAAACTTGCAAGAAGTTAGTGGTGCTTTATGTTTGCTTAGTTGATTTTTTGTTTATTTTTTATTTCTTTGTTTTGTTTTTTTGAGACAGGCTCTCACTGTGTAGTTCAGGCTGGCCTTGAGCTCACTGTAGCCCAGGCTGGCCTTATATTTGTGGGAATCCCCCCGCTTTGGCCTCCCGCGTACTGGAATTACAGGTGTGCATCACTACATCTGGCTTTGTTTTACGTCATAAATATGTTCAGTAATGTTTTTAAAAATGGTAATATATTAAAAATATTTTACAAAATAAATACCCTACCCCACTACTCTGCTAAAGTATGCAGAGTAATCTTAAAAGCAAACATCAAGACACAGCTGGAAAAGAATGCAGCCAAATTCATGTACCACCCTATTCAGAAAACAGTTTGGAGAACTATCGAGAAAATATTCCATATTACAATTACAATGTAGTGTTACAAAAGACATACACACACACAAAAAAAAAAAATTCAAGGACTGAAATTGTGTTTTAAATCCAAAAATTTAGCTGAGTGCAGACATGCCTGTAATCTTAGCATTTGGGAGGCTGAGACAGAAAGATTGCTGTAAGTTGAAGACCAGTCTAAACTACAAAGCAAGACCCTGTTTCTAAAACACAAAATCCAAAAACCACATAAGCAAATCCCAGGAACATTAAAGCCCTGTTGTATTATGAAAGTGGATCATCCAGAAGCAAACAAAGAAATACAAACCCAGAATATTCAAAAATAGTAATTTCAAACTTAGTTTTGCTTTTTTTAATGTGATGGCTTAAAAAAATTATATTGTGTATGAAGGTCTACCTAGGTCTTCATAAGTACAAAGTGGTACCTACTTTGTACTTATAAAGACAAGACTGAAAAAGAGGGTCTCAGTGTAAAACACCTGAAAGGCTAAAAACATGGGTACTCAAATTTATTTCATAATTAAAGATATATTACAGTCATGATTTATGTTCATGTACCAACTCCCCATAAGCAATGTCATTATATACTACATACATACTAAAAAAAATTAAAATTTAAACAAAAGGGTAAAATCCAAATAAAAGCCATGATTATCTCCCCCTTTCCTTCCCCTCCCTTTTTGTTTCCTAGTTGCCACGAGGTGAGCACCTTCCTTTTCCCATGGGCTTCCACTGTGTTATTTCTGCCTGGCCACAAAAGCAAAGGGGCTAGCCTACCACAGACCAAAACCTCTGAAAATGTGACCTGAAATAAACCTTTCCTTCTTTACTATGACTCTCAGTAAACACAGGTTTATGACCTGAAGATCAAAGCTTAAAATTTAGATCTGAAAGTGTTCAACATTAAGGAAATGGGTTAGATTTTTCCCAGCATTAGGAAGAACACTGTCCTCTGGTTTTATATGATCAAAAATGTAGACTTGGCACAGGATGTGGTGATGCATGCCTGTGATACCAGCACTGACAAGCTGAGCCAGGAGAATCACAAGCCTGAGCCCACCCTGGACAATCTACTCTCTCTCTCTCTCTCTCTCTCTCTCTCTCTCTCTCTCTCTCTCTCTCTCTCTCTCTCACACACACACACACACACATGATTATTATACATAAGAACCAAAAGAACTACAATTTTGGAGACAGAGTCTTACTCTGTAAGTACAGAGTGGCCTTGAACTCACTACATAGCCCAGTCTGTTCTCACATTTTTTAAAATTCTCCTGCTTCAGCCTCCAAAGTGCTGAAATTACACATACACCACCATACATGCCGTATAATCTAAATTCTGATCATGCAGCTAAGCCAGTGATATTACTTTTCTATGATTTTCTATGGTTATAATTTTATTACCACAACTCTAGTATTATCCTGAGCTCCAGAAGATTCTCCACATTATCTGTAATCCCCAAAGTTACCTAAGCTCGTCTACACCTGAAAGATCCTCAAGATCAGAATCACCTCGTTCTGGTTGAGAATTATCAGTTATTTAATATGAATGTATTTGATGGTTTGGAACACACAAAACGTGTAAGTATAAGATCTGGTTTGCATCTTTAAAATGACAATTTTAGACTGAATGAGAAGGCCACAAATAATAATTACTAGAGACAAGGAAAAAAATTGCAATACTAAACGCTTGGATAGAATTCACCAGCAAGTGGTAGGAGATGCTATGGTCTTTTCCACAGGCGATGGGAAACCTAGTTTTGTGTTCAACTGCAATTTTCTGACAGGCCACTAGATGGTGAAATTACTTTATAAAAGGTGTGGGAGGGTAGTGCATGTAAACCACGGTTATAACTTCAAGACATCTCTTATTCTTTATCTCTCCTTACTGCAGAAATGACTTTACTTTTGTGGTGCTGGACAGTGTACTAACAGCCTTAAGCATGCAGCAAAGGCTCTCTCTCTCACTGAGCAATACCCTCCAGTCCAAAACTTAGGAGAGATTTAAAAGCTCCTTCACCTTAAAGTTGAGAATAATGAATTCAGACAGGTTAAATGAATTCAACAAGCCTCACCACTGATTTATGCAATAATGCTAGCACTTGAGCCAAATTTTCCTGACTAGAATTATGGGTTTTATGTTCTTTGATTTAGAAAAGAGAATGAATTTAATTGCAATTCACATGAAAAATATTTTTATATGGGTAATTCACAAATTTCCATCTCTTGGTAAAGCATCAGAGCAGTTAAAACCTCAGCAAAGGGAAATACCTATGGCTCAAAATCTCAGAAAAAATTGTACTTCTGTACTAAGAGATCACCAGATAATGAAGTTCTGTACTTCTCAATGCTAAGTGGGGTTAGTACGAATACTGATGCTGAAAGCGAGAAAATGACTAAACTTTACAATCTCCTCTTTCCTCTTTCAACTATAATCCATTTTTTCTCTTCCTTTGTAACCTCCACATAAGAGGATCTGCAATGATCACAGAGCCCAAAGTACAAAATGGAATCCCACTGTTTTCCCACATGCATAAAATAAAGCATGTCCAAAATCAGATGAGCAAAAAAGACACAGGAAACACTACAGTAATCAGCTGAAAACTGATCTATTTTGAAACTAAAAAAAAAATTAATTCTTAAATACTTCATAATTAAAATATGCATGACTAAATTATTGTAAAGTTTTATCTTCCTTCTGGTTTAAAGTAGAAATACAAACTAAAAATGATGTATTATATATTTATTTCAGGATATACCTAAAATTTTAGGAAAATACAATCATTTTGAAAAGGCAGACTAACATAAAAATCAATGTCATTAAAATTCACTAAAATAAAACATTTTGAAGGCATTATATATTATTATAATTAACGGAATAAATGGGCTTCTTTGTAGAATTTCCATATATTAACGGAACATCATGTTGTAATTGTAGCCATCCTCCTCCTACTCTCTTGCCTTCCCCAGCACCCATTATGTCCCACCCTCTGGGTCCTCTTCCCCTGAGCAATAGCAATATCCCTACTTTTTATTTTGTTTTGTTTTTTTAAGTTTCTACCAGAGAGCATTTTATAAGACCAAACAAATTTCTCTAACTAATAAAAACATCAGAATTATTCTAGTCCCAAAAAGACAAGTTTAAATACACACACACACACACACACACACACACACACACACACCTTGAGAATAGGATATAGGCTTATGAAACAAAATGATAAACCAAACTTTTCTCTTACAAATTTGACTGAGCAGAAAAATTCAGTATACTTTACCTGAAGATGCAAAGTTATGAGATTTTATATGTCCTGCTTTTCTAAACTCAAAATTTCTACATCAATCCAGCAGGGCAACGGAGACCATGGCCCAGTGAACTGCCACATCTCTGACACTCCACTGGAACCCAACACTGCATTTTAAAATGAAAATCAATGGGAAAATGGAGTTTGATATATACAAGATGGCTTTTCAGTAAATTTTTCTGAAACATATCTATTCCAAATGTGCATGATATCTGCATAAAAAGAACTTATTAGATGGAAATAGTAAATATGTACTGCTCTTCTCTGAAACCTAACATGAAAATAAGAAAGAAATTTATGTTCAAGTATGACTTATACTTGTATTAACAATAATCTAATTATGGTGAGGTCTCCATTCATCCCAACAGGTTAAGCAAATAGAAACCAGAATTTCTCCCAAAAACACAAGCCACAGAAATTTTGCCATTAAAATATATAATTCAAGTGAAGTTTTAGATGAAGTACAAATTAAAATTTCCATTCAATTTCTGCTTAGGGGCAAGTAGAAAGCCTTAAACTAGGTATCTTTGGTTGTGTCAACTATTTTTTATTTTTAAATTCCTTTAATTCTTTACAATAGCAAAGATATAGGGCCAATATCAAGTGTCCACGACCAGATGAACAGATAAAGAAAATGTAGTATATATATATATACATAATATTCTACATTTTCTTTAAAAGGCAGTAAATGTCAATATTTATGACAACACGGATGAAATTGAAGGACACATTAAGAGAAATAAGCTAGGCACTAAAAGACAAAAACCACACGACCTGACTTATATATAAAAGCTAAACAGCTGAACTCAGGGAAGTTCAGTGGTAGCAGCCATGGGCTATGGCTAAAGTAAGTGACAGGCAAAGGATAAAACCCAGTTCAACAGGAGAAATAAGTTCTACTGATCTACTGTACAACATAGTAAGCATAGTGACATAACAATGTATTATATTCTTGAAAACTGCTAAGAAAGATTTTTGAATATTCTTAACAAACTGAATAATTATTTTAATTATAATTAGCTCAAATTAGGCATTCCATAATGTACACATATTTCAAAACAACATGTACATAATATAACTTTCATATGCCAGTTAAAAATAAATTTAAATAAAAGGAGAAACACTGGGACTCTGTTTTCTAAAATACAAATGTGGTATATATAGTCTTAGGCTCTAGAACAATTGTAAACTTTCACAAAACATGACCACACAATCCCATTCTTAAAATATTAAGTGTAAATAGATAAAATAAAAACTAGCAGAATACTCTGCTACAGTAGGTATAATGCTCACTGCTTCAGCACATATACTAAAACTCATATATTAGGTATAAAGGACTAGATCCCTGTCAGTCCTTTCATGCTACTTTCTCATGGGTTTCATGGAATCCTCAGAGGCCCCAAACAGTATCTGAAAACCTTGCCATTAGAGCAACAAATAATAGAAAGAATTCTCCAAGTGCTTTTTCACTTTGGAAAATGTAAGCTGAGTTAAGTTTTACTTCAACTAACCAAAAACAGGAAGATTCACTGAAAGCAAACATGTAAGAATTCCAATCAAGTGACATTTCATTACATTAAGGTGGATATGAAAGAACTATATAGATACACAGATATGGATATACAGATATAAGAAATTTAAGCCCCATTAATTCTATAGTATATTAGCTCTAAAAATTAAGTCATATTTCACCACTACCAGGCACAAAAGGGAGCCAAGTAAGATATATACAACTTTAGCCAAAAGAAGCTCCATCCTTTTTGTGCTATTCAATGAACTTCCTCAAGTTCCAGGGAGTCAAAGGCACACGCACACATAGATATAACTATACCATTTCCCCAAAGTTTAAAATAATAATAAAACCAAATTTATAAATTGATAAGCTTGGGGTATAACTCCATGGTACAGAATATGCCTAGCATGTGTGAAGCCCTGTGTTTGATCCCCAACAGCACCAAAGGGGAGGAGGGGACCCACAAAGTTTTAAACCTAAGCTGTGTAATTCAGAAAGTATTGACTAATATTTTTTTTACCAGACAAAAACTAAGAATAGCTTAATATCTGGATCTGCATCAGAAACTGACATATGAATTTAGAAAGTTCTTTAATTTACTTCAGTCATATCTGAAGCTGTACATCTTAATAGAATCTGTATTTACCTGTAAGTTAAAAATCAATTATTTTAAAACACACAAAATTTTGTAATTAAAATACTCATAATGGTACAAAAGTTCATTTTGATTAGCCAAGAAAAGTGTCTTTTTAAAATTAGTACACCTTCTAAAATGAAACATTAGTCTACAATATTCATTTGGATATACTCTTACCTTTCTTCTGAGCTATATAATCGAGCAAGTCCAAAATCTGCAAGTTTTATCTGCCCTCTGGTGGAAATAAAGACAAAAGTGAACAGAAGATGGTAATCACTCTGAACTGGTAACACATTCATATTTTATTTTTAGAACTCACCAGAAACACACTCATACAGCAGTATTACTAAGGTTTTACAAGAAAAGATAGGTAATAATTAGTACTTTTCTTTGAATCTGCAGGTTCAACTAACTACAGATGTAAAATATTTGGGAAAAGAAAACTGCATGTGTACATAACATGTGTAATGTATCCTTACATGATTCCCTAAACAATACAGATTATCAACTGTTCACAAAGCATTTACACTGTATGATAAGAAATATAGAAATGACTTAAAAGTATAGGAGAAGAAGCACTTGGTCCTTTGCAAACCTTATTTCAATTTGTATGCCTTGAGCACACACAGGTTTTGGCAAAGAGAAAAGGGGTTGTCCTGGAACTAATCCCTAAATAGTCAAAAGACTACTTTACTATTACTGTAATTATGATTACAATAGTACTAGAATAATAGTACTTTAGGAACTGTTCAATCTATATTTTAAAAAGCTATTTTAATGAAAATAGCATGTGACTACTTAAGAATAAGAAAAATTATTACATTCAAGTTAACAGTGTTCAAAAACTAAATGATTTGTTTATTTTTAATATATTTGGTACAGGGTATCACTACGCAGCTTGACCTCATAGTGATCCTCCTGTTTTCAGCCTCCCTAGCGCCGGGATTATAGGCATGCACCACCATGCCCAGCCTTGGTAGAGTGCACGGGGGCAGGGCTGGTGCTCCATGTGGTGCCTGGGATCGAATCCCAGTTTATGTGCTTGCCTAAGCAGGCTGCTGAGCTATCTTGTTAGTCTTAAATAAAATCATTTAAAAATTATATTTTCAGCATTTGGAAATAACAAGAATATCAAGTATTTTCCACTCATTAAAATCAGAACCAGACAAGCCTTATTTAAACGAATACCAATTACCACAGAAGTACTAACATTAAGATTGAGCTGTTACTGAAAGATTTAACATACTCTTCATACATAAGTCAAAAACAGCTAATTTCAAAGCACTAATGACTTTTAATTCTAAAACTGATTTATAGTTTGATCTCCAGTGCCACCAGCCCCCCCAAAATGCTAAAATTGATTTATAACTAAGCTAAATTCTTATTACTATTTTAAGACCTACTCATATTGCTTGGAAGAGTACTAAAGAAAAAGGCAAACCAAGTTTATGTAGGTACATCATAAACTATTCCTGGAAGTTAATGTACGTATACTTAACACAATTTTAAAGATAGCCCAAGCTGAGTGTTCTAGATGAAACAGTGAAACAGTTTTGAAGCAGTGAACTACATTTAAAAAAAAAAAAAAAACAAAAAAACTTTCATTTATTTATTTGTTTGCTTATTTATTTGGCTTATTTATTTAGACTGGTAGTGATCCTCCTGTCTCAGCCTCTCCAGTGTTGGGATTACAGGTGTACACCACCATGCTCAGTGGGGGCAGGGCTGACATGACAGTACCAGGTATCAAACCTGGGTCCTTGTAATTGCCAGACAGGTGCTTAGACCACTGAGCTATCTTTCCAGCCTGCAATGAACTAAATTTTAATCACTGTCAATAGAATCAAGGTATAAATTAAGATATTTTTAATATACAGAGATGATATCCATACCTATTATTTAGGAGGATATTTGAACACTTAATATCTCTATGCAAAAAGTTCTTCTTATGACAATAATCTAGACCTTCCATGAGCTGTCTCATAAATGACTTGATGTGATTTTCATTGAAATGAACTAATCCTGATTCCAGCAGTCCCATCAAGTCATGGTCCATATACTCAAACACCAGATAAAATGCACCTAGGAATAAGAAAAAACAGTACATTAATCACTTTCTTTTGACCCTTTTCTACAGGTTCTACTTTCTACAAGTTAGACTAGTGAGGAGGGTTAACCTTCAAAAGAAGTGCTACTTTGTCACCTGAAGGAATACCATTCAATTTCCTCTAAAAGTTTAATATCAGTATATATGTCCTAAGGAAATGTCTTGTAAAGAAAACTGTTCACAATAAAATTTAAGTGCTTATCTCTACATTACATAGTTTATGGGTATAATGAATGTAAAATAAGTTACTGTTTTAGATATCAAACTATTCCTCAGCAAATGATGAAAAACATCTGTAGTTTATAAAAGAAATGAAGTTGTTAAAAAAAAGCTCTTAATAAAAAGGAGCATGGCAACCAGCTGTACTTTAGATGATTCCTGTTGAGCTTCCGATAAATATATCATTTAATTGTTTATCCACATCCAGAGTATTTAAATCATAAAAATTACAACTTCAGTTTATAAAAGTCTGCCTATAACAAAAACCCAACATAGCACATAGTATGTTCACAACCACAAGCTAATCAAGTATACTGTATTTTAAGGATATTCATGCACAAATTGAACCCAAAGAACTATAAAAATGCCACATTTAGCAATGAAGAATAGAAGAGTTAACAAAACATACTATATCTGTGAAAAGACAAAAATTCTGTAATGCCATGACAAAGAAATCATCTAAACATAGTACATCATCAGTTCCAAATTAAAGAGTAATTACTCTTAGTAAACAGAATTATCTATTTATTCATTGTGAAATCTCTCTGAAAACAACAAATATCATATTTAAGTAAGAACTTGCCAGGCATTTTATATTTAGGACAAAAATCATTATTACTATAATTAAATGTAAAATAAATTACTGTTTTAGGTATCAAACTATTCCTTTGATATGTAATTAGATATCAAGTTATTCAGAAGTAAAGACAAACAATACTGAGAGACAAAATGTACTTGTCTAGGTTTGACAATATAGGTTATAATAATGTTAGAGTTACAACAATATAAAAAAGCTAAAGGTTTCTTCATATGTGCATCAACAATTCACCAAAAAAAAAAAATTTAAGTGGGTCCCCTGTTTAAAAACAAAGCTGCAAATCACTAGTAATGAACTTTAACAAGAAATACATTATAAAAATTTCAATAAAATGACCAATGACTAGTTTGTCTCATTTATTTGTGGGAGAGGCAATTTAACTTGAAGAAACCAGTTTGCCAAGCCAAAACTTTCTAAGAATAAACACTTTCCTAGGGATAGACATGACACAATTACAAAAAGAGAGTTTAAGTTGGTGAAGAAAGAAGACAAAATTAAATATACGTAAAAGACAAAATGCCGAGCTCGGGAATATATTTATAACGTCTAACACATTAATATCCTTAATTTAAAGAGGTCACTGCTGAGCACAGAGGCACACATCTCTAATCCTGGCACTCAGGAGCATTACCACCAGTTGAAAGCCAGTCATGCCTACATAGTGAGTTCAAGGCCAGCCTGATCTACTAAGTAAAAAAAAGAGGCCATATAAATCATAGCCCAAAAAGACCAATCCTGTATCAGAAAATGAGAAAAAAAATGAAAACATACAAAACAATATCTATGTCCAAAAGACACATAAAAGTTACTCTTGCCATTAATCAAACATGCAAATCAAAGCAAAAATGAACCACTTGTAACTAAAAGGAAAAATAGCTGAAAAGATAAAACATGGTACCAATTAAAGTGTGAGGTACAGAGACACAATCACATACTAGCAATAAATTCATCTAAATACAGTGCTATGCTTTTATGTAGCAACTGCACTTAGCAGAATAAAATCAAGATTGTAAGGATTAGCTGTAAGCATGTTCAATAATAAAGTATGTCATAGGACTGTCCTGCTACAACACTGTATATGGTTAGATTTCCAAATTTCTGTGTAAAACTATGTAATTATTTATTCCTATTTTCAAAAATATTTATTTTTTTCCTTCACATTCGGTAGGGATTTAAAGTTTAACATATCAATGCTTGATGGAAAATACCTGTTCCATGTTGTGTCCAAGATGTTTGATATTCAGACAGTGAGGTGAAGCTCAACTACCTGTGTTATAGGGTAATAATATCATTAAGCTTCTCTTCTGGAAGGTTAACAACTTAGAGACTTGCAAATCAAAACTAGAGAAAAAGAAGGGCAACAGGGACAGCCAGTATTTTGGCCCTAGCCATTCAAGGTCAGTGAGGCCTCAGGACATAAGAGAACCTGTACTGTAATATCCTGTAACTCAGTGGTGGCCCAAATTTTCTGCTCAAGGAGATTATGGGGTCACAGAGTAAAATGATCAATGATGTAGAGTGTGCCTAAGGACAGTCACCTAGAGAGAAAATATTCACAGAGAGCAAAATGGTCAAGCAATGGCCATGACTCATCCACATGGCTGAAACAAAGGATCTACAAACTGCAGTAAAGGGTTTCAGCGTAAACTCTGAAGGGATTTGAATGACCTTGTCAGATCCAAAAGTCATATTACTTGTTATATAGATCTTGCTTTATCTTGGTCTTAGCCATCCAGCAGAAAAGTATAAAAAAGTGGTATAAAAAGCCCTATTAATATGCTGAGCTGTAAAAGGCTCAAGTCAGCAACTTCTGACATTGCCAGTCCTACAGATAACCCACTAGTATTATGGACTACTGGACTATATTGGATTTTGCTGACTTCTCACACCTGCAATATTTCAATGACAATGGAAAAGCCATCTCTGACAAAACTAAACAAAAAAAGGGGATTTTTGTATTTGTATATACAAAATATAGTTAGGATACAGCTTTTTCTTAATTCACTGAGAAGACTTGTACTAGTAGTTGGACAGGATATCATGTTTGCATTTTGTACTATGAATAACTGCTATGAAGACAATATACAATGTATTAATTATTGTTATTGTCCTATTAACCTGTTTTGAAACTGTCTCATTGCTATTTGTTTCTCAATAAAAATACAAAAACATAAATTTAAAAAATAATAATAAAATACCATGATTCAGGACTATAGTCACAGAACTCAGGGAAGCTCAGGCAGGAACATCCCAATCTGGAGCTCAGCCTGGAAAACTACCAATTTAGGGAGAGGATGGCTCAAAACATGAATGCATGAAGGAAGGGATCAATCAGTCAATCAATCAGTCAATGAATACATGCATCTCACCTTGTGTAAATGCTTCTGGGTTCACTTCCCCAAACCACAACAACTACAAACATTTAAAACATGAAACACACAAAAAGCTCATTTTGGTACATCTGTACCATTCTGAAACATTGACAAACACTAGAAGTGTTGACATGGACATGTACTGATGATGCTGAAAGTACTTTGTATTGATAGCATCAAAAAACACAAACATTGAGAACTGCACAGTCCAATAAAGAAGCTCCATAAATTGCCATGAAGTTTTAAAAATAAGGCTAGTTTAAACATACTATGTATAAATTACTGGATTTTGAAGATAGTAAAAAATAAAAAGAATGTAAGACATCTGAGTAATACCTTACACTGATTATACAGTGAAATGAACTACCAAAATATCAGGTTAAACAAAGTGTATACTGTTAAAAGAAATATTTGCTTTTTCTTAATGAGGCTATCAAAGTATTTTAAATTAAAAGAGTAGTTTGTATTCTGTCTGTAATAAAAAAGACTTAATTATAGGTACCAGAATGAAATGGGGAGGGCTATGGACACAGCTCAGTCACACACGTGGCTAACTGGAAAGCCTAAGATCCTGAGTTCAATTCCCAGTACCAAAAGCAAAAACAAGAATGAAACAGCAGAAGGGAGTACAGCTCAGTAGCACAGCACCTGCCTGACAAGCATAAGGTCCTGAATTTGATCCCCAGTACCAAAAACTTGAATGAAATAGGACAGACAAAACTACCTCTAAATGCAGTGTTCTTTTGTTTCTCAAATCATGAACATTCAACAAAAATTTGGTATGGACAGTAACATAATTTATAAAATTAAAACATACAATAACCATCAACATTAACATTTGAAAGGTAAAATAGAAGAGCTCATTTATAAATGTTTAAAAATACTCATGAAGCATACAAACACTTTGATGATAAACATTCTTACAAACAGAAAAGTACACATGAACAAATACAGGAAAGCTTCATAGGAAAAAATGTTAATAAACCTATATTAATTCATATATTAAACACAAGCTCTATTTAGAAAATACCAGTAAGTTATTCTACATTTTCTATGCAACTAGAAAATTAGGTAGAAGAGTAATAAAAACACCTAGGAGGAAAGAGAAATGGATACCAGCCTCTATACTTATCAAGAATCAATTTTACAACATTAAAGAATTTTACAACTAAAAAGTGTGACACTGATAAATGAACACAACACAAACACAAAATCCAGAATGTATTTCAAAAACATAACAAAACTTACTATATGACACAGATGGCATATTAATTCAGGGGTGAAAAGATGGATTTAATTACTGAGCATCCAGATATATTTACCAGCATAAAAAGGCAAATGAACCTACAAACTCCAAAGCTACAAACATACATTTAAAACAAAACAGAATTCTTTAAGTGAGAAAAAGCTTTTTTGATTAGAGATCAAGACAAAGAAACATACACACACACACACACACACACACACACAAACAATAGGAGGGAAAGACTGATAAGTACAATTGTATAAAAATTAAAAATAAAGGCTCAAGTCAACAACTTCTGACACTGCCAGTCCTATGGATAACCCACTACTATTATGGACTATTGGACTATATTGGAATATTTTATTTCACACACCTACAATATTTAAATGGCAATGGAATTCCCATCTCTGACAATACTAAACAAAAAAAGGAGATACAAATGAAGGATCATTTTGTATCTGTATATTCAAAATAGGATATACAGCTACATTCTCTTAATTCAATGAATAAAGACTTGTTCTAATAGTCTACAATGAATAACCACTAAAACAACAATATGCACTCTATTATTGAAACTGTCCAGATATATATATTCCTACTAATCGGTTTTGAAACTGTCTCATTATTTCTCAATGAGATTAAAAAAATTAAAAATAGTATGCTCTATTAAAGATAATTAAAAAGAAAATATTTTAAAACTACAAATAATTTAAAACTATAGCCAACTATATTTTTGCTGAATACTTATCCACCAAAGTAGATGAAGATAATTCATTTGCAATGAAAACTGCAGCTTATAATAGTCCCCAAATTGAAAAGAAAAATCATCAAAAAGTTACAGAAAAGTGAGAAAAAGACAAATAGCTTACCAAAAAGAGGCAAATACCTCTTAAACTAATAGAGCTCAACTTTGTTCTTCATAATTATTTATTTTTAAAACTAGATGTACACCAAGATGCTACATTAACAAAATGTGACTATAGAATGTGTTGGCAAAGTTATGTGGAGTACTCTCAGACATCAATAGGCAAAATGCAAACATATAAACCCTATGGAGCAGAATCTGGTAATATTAAGCTAAATCATGTTCAGCATTCATTTCTCTTTGTCTTAACCTCAGTTCTGAGAACCTGTTCCAAAAATTCACTAGCAAAAATAAAAATGGTTGTGTCCATGGGACTATTCAGAGCCTCATTATTTTCAACAGCAAAAGAATGGAAATAAGGAAAATATCAACAGGAAACTTGAATAAATGCCAGCACATCTACACAGGGCAGCATTACAGCCCTACGAAGGGCAGCAGATGATCTCCATCTACTGCTGTGGAGTGAACTTCAGGATATATGGTTCAATGAAAAGGACAAGGCATATAAACACATTTAAAACACTATACTTCATGTATTTCATTTAAAAAAGCGAAAATGAGTACAGGATGTAGAAAAGAAAACCTAAAAGATGAAACAAACACTTAAGAAAAATTGCTCTTAGTAAGGGAAAGAATCAGAAAAAGTCTCTAAGGCATAGAACTCAAATCTACTCTAAAAGTATCTTCTAGTTTTAAGGTAGGGACCACATGAATAATCTTACATAATTAAAACACATTGGAAAACTAAAAACAATTTTTTAAAAAGCAATTCTTTAAAGCTGGAAATAAATTAACCTAAATGTTTATCAAACTGGTTGCATAAACTATAACAATATGTACTCTCACTACATACAGGTAATGAAGTATGTTCTAGGGACAGAAAAAATCTAAGAAATCTTAAGCTTCATTTGGCAGTCTTTGTTACTAATTAACATTTGCATTACAGAACTTCATATTTTTAGGAATCAAGACTTTTTAAAGGACAAGTATAAGATCAAAGTAAAAGTCTATACTTTTACAATGAAATTTAAATGACCTATGGTAGCTGGCCTACAAGATGATCTACAAACATTTTAATTTTCTGACATCTATACTTTACCAAAGTGATTCAAGGATGGTCTCTCTGCACAACAGAACAGTAAATATTATGACTTCCAAGACTAGGTTGTATCAGCACGGCAACTTACTTTTTTAATCATGTGCCCTAAGAGAAATGAGCCACCAAGCTTCTCAGAATATTTATCTTGTGGACCTACCCATACAAAAAGAATGCCTTCCACCAATAGTGGGATCATAACTTTCAATCTATGTTAAGGTGTCACCCTGAAAGTAGACCCCAGTCCCAGTCAAGTCTTGCAATGACTGAAGCTTAGCCATCATCTCAATGTAAACCTAGGAAAGATTCATACATCAAAACCATCCAGCCTTGATTCTCCTGAATTCCTGCCCATGAACACTAAATAAAACAGCTACCCTAACACAGTCTCCAAAAGCGAACAGAAAAATTTAAAAAGCAGATAGAGCTGTTATAAGAAACTTCAAACACTAACTACATGTAATGTGCAGTTCTTGTTACAATCAAACAAAGCAACTACAAAACTTCTGTTGACAACTACATAAATGAGTATGTGAATTGCTAAATGATATAGTTACTGCCAATTTTGCTAAGTATAAGATGCTCTGGTTTTTACAGAATAACTACAATTTCACTAACTACTCTCAATGGATAGCCAAGTATTTATACTTATAATATAATGCCTGGGATTCACTTAGAAGTAATTCAGGAAAAGTACATGAAATATATGCGCTAAGAAGGGCCAAGAAAACAGCTCAGTACAGTAAGTGCATCCCTGCAAGCACAGGGTCCTGAGTTTAATCCCTGGCACCATAAAACATAAAAAAATAAACAAAATTAAAAAAAATAAAATTAGTAAAACACGGTAACTGCTAAACATGAATAAGGAAATTTGGATTCCTTATACTATTTTCTGTACTTCTACAATGTTTTGGCTACTATACTAATAATGAATTTAAAATGTAAAAATATAAAAATTTTAGAATAAAATTTGAGTTATCTTGAATTAAAAGATAAATTTAATAGTCCCATATTTTAAGTTAGGTTATTTTTGTTTATCAAGGTTATACCTCTGTATAGCTTAAGACAAGTTCTTCAAACTCCAAATCATATGATCAATTCAGTATGTCATAATGTGTACTTTCAAAATGTTTTTACTAAATATTTTTCCAATACTGGATTTATCTATTAATAAAATCATGTTATGTAATTTACAAATATAGAATCCTTAGAAAAATGCTGAGTATGAAAATTCTACAAGCATATGTGTCATCAGTTGGGTAATTTTAATTTTTTTAAAGCTACAATTTTTAGGCCTTTCTTTGAAGAACATGAGTAATATACAAACTAATATGGGTTAAAAAAAAAAAAAAAGCAACAAACCAATTTAAAGGAAATGACAATGCCAAAGCAGACAAAGGAAATCAAAATGGCAAACACATACAAGATGTTTCCTTTTTTACCAGTAATCAGTAAAGTACTCATCATAGCAATGAAGAGATGTCATCTTCACTTATCACAACATGCACTCGTGGGCAAATGAAAAAAAGTAGCACACTGATACATCATCTACAGTAATCTGCCAATATCTTTTAATTAAAAATATGAATATCCTCAGATTAAACTATGTCACTTCTGGGTGTAAATTAGCTAAGAAAATAATAAATGTAAAACTAAATTCCTACAAAACAACACAGGTAAAGGCCAGGGATATAGCTCAGCAGCACAGTGCCTGTCTGGCAAGCACAAGGTCCTGAGTTTAATCCCTGGTACTAAATAAATAGGAAAAAAAAGTGAAATGGATCTTACGTTTGGTTGTGTGTGTGTGTGTGTGTGTGTGTGTGTGTGCGCGCGCAGCTGGCTCAGCCCACGCTGTGGTGCCAGGATCGAACCACATTCCCTGTGTGCTTTAGACTGCTGAGCTATATGGCCAGCCCCGGTGGTGATTATTTTTAAAATACACCAAAATCACATTATACTGTTAAGTTGCACACTGTTAAAATTTAAATCTTCTTTTTTCAGTACCAGGGATTGAACTTACGGCCCTGTGATTGTAAAGCAGGCACTTAAGCAGCTGAGCTATCGCTCCATCCCTAAAACTTGTCTTAGAAAAGCAGCACTAGTAGAATGAAAAGGCAAGTCACAGGCTTGGAAGACATCTTTATAATATACCTATCTGATAAACACTGATATCCTATACATACAATGAATTCTTAACAAACAGCTAAATGTAAGAGACTGAACAGACACCTCACCAAAGAAGATACACAAATACATCAAGTAAGGACCGGCCAGATAGCTCAACTGACTAAAGTGCCTGCTTAGGCAGAGCGCAGTGGCCGGGATTTGATACCCAGCATGCCCTGCAGGTCCCACTCCCGGGGTATGCTGAGACAGCGGACTAATACCAGGTGTGATGTCGCAAGCCTATAATCCCATCACTTGGGAAGCTGAAAACAGGAGAATCACTAGGAGTCCAATCTACAAAGACCCTACACACCTTGTATTGTACTAAATACACTTAATAATAATAATAATGATGGAACACAAGAAAAGTTCCTCAACATATTTCATCTGAGAACTGTAAATTACAAATAAATACTGCTAGATTTCTATTAGAACTGCAATACTTCAAAATACTATTGTCAAATGCTGAAGTGGAACAACAGAAACTTGTTACTGTCAGGATACAAAAGTCTAGCCAACTTTGTAACAAGAATACCAGTGGAATAATATACTGTGTTGATTCCACTTCTGATGCTCCGAGTAAACCAACTAGCCAATCATCAGTATTTACTGTAGTTAGGTCGACTTTTTCAAATACTTGCCTCAACAACCAGTTTGCAAAAGAACCAGTAAATATGTGTCCTGGGAATCACAATGTTCCTAGATTCTAACTGGGGGGACACCCTCCCATCAACCCCAAAACACACTACTAAATCAGTATAAGTAAGCAGCAAAAAGCTCCAAGTTTGCACTTGCAAATCCTAATGTAAATATTTTTAAATCATCCATTTTATAAAGTACAATTTTAAATTTGTAATTCTGTGACACTTTATTCAACAAAGCTGTCAATAAATGTACTGCTTATAAGTACAAAGACAAGTTAGGATTACTGACAACAGGAGCTGCATAAAATCAGGTTTACAAGATCAAGCAGGGTATTGGGAGTGAAGGGCATATTGAGTTCAAAGATACTTTCTGAAATGCTTACAACAGTTACAGTTGTACCATCTTGAGCTTGCAGATGGAAATATCTTTATGTAATGGTATTGGCACAGAAACAATCATGATTTAAAAAAATGTAGCTATGAGAGTTTCTGAGAAGTGGGAAGATCACCAAAGACAGAACTTTTCAGGAGCAACAATATTTAAGGAAGAGACAAGAAGGTTACGCTATGAAGCAATAACCAAAGAAGAAAACAAGTACAGTTCTTTCACAAAAGCCACAAGATTGAAGAATCACATTAACATAATAAATGTTGCCCACATCAAGTGAGAAAAACTTGAGAAATCCTTATGGGCTTTGGCTACAGATTTTTAGTGTCCTTATCTTTGCAAGTAGTGAGAAAACTCAGAATCACCAATGAATGATAGTGAAAAGGTACAGTAAGCAAGTATCAATTCCTCTTTGACACCATCTGGTAATAAAGTAAGGATCAAGGCAGCAATGATCCACAAACAGAATCAAATTAGTGTAATAAATGGTGCTGAGGATACCATACACGCAGAAGACTGAATCTAGACTCATCTCTATCACCATGTACCGAAGGATTAAACCAAAAACAACCTGCTTGAAGATACAGTTCAAACTCTTCAAGATATATGCACAGGAGTTTTCTGAACAGAATAAGGAAACAGGTTATGCTAGCTATTCTTTGAACATAAGAATAACATCTAGAATTTATAAAGAACTAAAAACAAATCCCTCAAAATATAAGACCCAACTAAGCAGCTAAAATGAACAGAAAGTTTCTGTGGTGTTTTATATTTAAGATAGGTAAGGTTGCAGTAGCCTTATTGCTGAAGGTAAGGAGCTTCTATAGAAGATAAAGTGGTTGAGAGCTGGCAAGACAGCTCAGGAGACTAAACATCTGCTTAGGCAAACACAGGGACCAGGATTCGATCCCTGGTGCATCCCCTAGTCCCCCTCCCTTCCCGTCCCCTCCATCTCTCAGGGAAGCTGACCCAATCACTGAGATCAGGCGTGATGGCACACACCTGTAATCCCAGTGCTGGGGAGGCAGAAAGCAGGTGGATCACTACAAGTCTGAGCTGCACAGTAAGACCCTATACCACATACATTTTTAAAAAAGCAGCAGCAGCAACAGCAGAAGATACACAACAGGTAATACATCACAGTTTCTAAGAACTCAAAGCTTCCAGTAGAAAGGGGAAATGTTTCTCTGAAAAAGAAGAGTTAACTGGGTACAGACTTAGGTAAGTGTAGGCAAAGCTAAAAGTTGAGAACCTCAGTTTTTATTTAGTACATATGGCTTTGTATCATTAAGTAGTGTCTTCTATTTAAAATGAGAAAAAGGGGCCAGGGAGATAGCTCAGTGGTATGAAGTGCCAACTTGGCAAGCACAAGGTCCTGAGTTCAATCCCCAATATGGAAAAAAAAGGAAAATAAAATTAAAAAAAGAAGCTGAACAGAACTTTTGCTTTGCAGAATGGAAAGGGGGGCTCAAGAAAGACAAAATAAGCACCTGGTATTCTGGTGCCAAAGCCCTAGCTTTGTAGACCATAAACCTAAGAAGAAAATTACATATGTAATAATATGATTTTTATCTAGCAGGTTCAGTATTTTAAAACATAGGCACCTATTTATAATTGCAGCACTGAAGCAGGAAGTATGTTAAATCTAAGCCTCCCCCCGGTCAATTTAACAAGACCCTGTGTCAAAATGAAACACAACAAGGGTTAGGGATGTAGCTGAATTAAAAGCCCTGGGTTAGGGGCCAGGGAGATAGCTAAGTAGAATAAGTGCTTCCCTGGCAAGCGCAAGGGCCTGAGTTCAATTCCTGGTTCTTAAAAAAAAAAACCCTGGGTTCAATCCCCAGTACCAGTATGTGTGAACAATAAGACTGAAGGCTTGGGCAGGACTGGCAGGAGGACAAAACATAAAGAGATATGTAATTCCTGGCTTGAATCTTAGAAAACCATTCCTCATGATTCCAAATTATCATTACGAAAATATGTAACTGAGACTAGGCATGATAGTGCACACCTGTAATTCCCAACACTTGGGAGGCTGAAAGTTGGAGGATCACGAGTCCCATCTGTGTAGTGAGACCCTATACTAAAGAAAAAGAAAATAAAACACATAATTGAAACATAAAATTATATTAGAACTCTCACCAATTCAATATCAAAAATAAGGAAAAGAATTTAAAGAACATGATTTAAGAGTTTTGCTACAAAACTAAAGACTGTAAAACTTAATTTGAGAAAAACAAAAGAAGAAATTTGCAAAGTGTAAATTTTAAAGACACTTATGAAAAATTCAAAATGATTTCTGCCTAAAATCATTTTCTTTCTTTTCTCTTTTCTTTCATTTCTTTTTTTTTCTGTATTTTTAGGGAAGAATCTGCAGGACGTTCAGAGTCTCACTACCAGATTGGACTCGTAGTGATCGGCCTGTTTACAGTCTCCCAAGAGCTGGGACTGCAGGCATGCAGCACTACACCCAATCTCAATTGTTGTCTCAGCATGCCGCAGGGGTGGGGCTGGCAGCAGCAGGCCCAGATATGGAACCCCTGGCCCCTGTGCCTGCTTGCAGGCACTTTAATTCACTGAGCTATTTGGCTGCTCCTTCAGCCTAAAATCTTAAAAGAAGGCAAAAATGTATTGTCCAGTGGCACTCTTTGCCTTTCATCTGTCACTGCCACAAAAGATTTCTACTTTTATCAAAAGGATGGAAGCAAATCCATCAAATACTAGAGTCACAAGCGTACTGTATCTCTTGAGGATGGATCAGAACACAATCTTCCAATCCTCTATGACCCTGTTTTGTTGAGGTTGAGGCAGGGAAAAATATTTTGTGTATTCCACCAAGTCCTTCCCTATGCCCAATGTAAGCATCACACCAAATGTAAAAGCATCAGGGTACAGTCACCCATTTATCTATTCTACTGACTCTTCATAGCACTTAGAACAATGCCTGGAATCTAACAGATGTTCAAGTATTTGGTGCATAGTAGTTTTTTTTCCCTAAAACTATCTAAGAATCTTATTTTTCTCATTTTTATTTCCCCAAAAGAATATTAGTAACTTCTTCACAGGTCAAAGAAATGTCTGAGAGCAAATCATAATTATGTAAATGTTAGCAGAACAGCAAAAGACCTATACTTCTTGCCAGTATTAGGGTAGAAACCATTAAAATGAACATATACATACAGTGGTGTTAGGGTTTGTGTCTAGCTGTCTCCCCCACCCCAAAGTTTCATGCAGTCATGGGGCAGTGACTTCTAGAATTCGAGATTACCTCATGATCCACTGGGATTATGGGTGTTAGTACAGCTGGGATTATGGATGTGAGTACCTCCCCCAGGCTGGGGCTGATGGCCTGCACGTAACAGAAAAGATACTGAGACAGACTTCCTTTCTGTTGCCACTGTTACTGCTAGTCCTCCATTTTGCTCTCTTGCTCTTGCATGAATTGCTGCCCTCTGCCATTTGCGAGTCTGCCTTGGAGCCAGCCAAGTATGGACTGAAACCTCCATTAACTGTGAGCAAAAGAAACCTTTCCTTCCTTCATTTTGGGGGTTGGGTATTGGTCCTAGCAATGAGAGAAGAGTAACTGAGATTAATGCATACTGCAAGGAATTATGGCCTTCAAATGGCAGGAGCAATAAACACAAATATGGATTGATTCCTGAAAAGCCAAAAAAGAAAGGTTTGATCACTGTACCAACTTACAAACAATTACCTCAAACGAGAGGAAGAAACAGCCTGCTGTGCTTCAAACTCTTTTTATTCTTTTGGTAATCTCACACAGGGTTAACTACTGCCACTGTAGGTGATGAAATATGTAAAGCTTCACTTCAAATGTTGGCACTGCTATGAACACAGTCTCTTTCCCTTCTCTGCAACTCAGAATTAAAACTTTGATTCTTGTCTTATATTCCAGCCTCAGAAGTAGTTCTACTGAAGAAGTCATTTGAAGATAGTCTTTCGCTTTTTAGCCATGGTCTCCACCAGGTTGTCCTCTCCACGAACACTACCAATGGACTTAGTTTTTTTTTTTTTAACTTAGATACATACAACTACAAGGCATTCTCTCAAATAAGTTTAAATGCACTTTATTTTTAGGCAACCTACATGACATGTTTTCCCTAAAAAACAATGCTTCCACTCCAAATAAATCACAATTAAAATAAACGAAGTGTTGAACATGACATCAGTTCCATTTGTCTAAAACACTGGTGTTAAGCAGCAGCCAGTTATGACAAGTAATAGATCCAAGATTACCATCAAATCCACTAACATTTTTCCATTTCTAAGCCATCCCTAAAGAAAATCATAAATGGGGTCACACCATCCTCACGGTAGTCCAGAAGAGCAACCATGCCATCTGGATTCATGTTTGCACCAATAAAGAACTGATAGTTTTTTAAATTAGCAAGGATATGCTTAATTTGCTCTGCAGACCCTGTCATAAACGGTTTTACTCTTTCTGGTCTTTGTTCTTCAAATCTGCCTTTGATTGATTTCATATAACCTTTGATGTACTTCTTGTAGGCCTCTTTTGTGAAGCTGGTTTCGTGCAAGTGATGGTTCATTACAGTATCTACACCGGTGACCACTGTGCTTCAGTGCCTTCACCCTCTGGGCCTTCAGTGGAGGAACTACCACCAATGAGCAAGTCGTTACCCTCTGTTCTACTGACCATCTTGCCCTCCACTTCCAGGCACAACCCATCCATGATCTCCCAGATCTTGTAAATGTGAGAGAACATCTCATCATGGCTGATGAGGTTTCAGTAGATAATAATGATGATGGCTGAGGGAGGTGGTGGCCGTGCAAGCTTAGCAGGAGCTGTGATCTAGATATCTCTTGTTCTTGGGTAAGATGAACTAATACAGTG
The DNA here is from genome assembly GCA_004027165.1 of Ctenomys sociabilis. Lineage (NCBI taxonomy): Eukaryota > Metazoa > Chordata > Mammalia > Rodentia > Ctenomyidae > Ctenomys > Ctenomys sociabilis. The sequence continues at coordinate 47,678 of PVKA01002417.1, read as the reverse complement.
AAAATGGCCACACTTACAAAACTAGATTTAATGCAATTCTCATCAAAATTTCAACAGCACATCTCACAGAACTTGAGAAAACATTTCTAAAACTTATTTGGGACCAGAAGAATCCTAGAATAGCAAAGGCCAATTCTGGGCAACAAAGGGAAGGCAGGCAGTATCACAATACCTGGCTTGAAACTATACTATAAAGCAAGTGCTACTAGGGAAAAGAAAAAAAGAGGGAAGAAAAAAAAAATAGGCCTTAAGATCAGTGAAACATTGGAAGATACAGAGACAACTCCAGATATACTCAGCCATCTTATCTTTGACAAAGGTGCCAAATACATTCACTGGAAGAAAGATAGCCTCTTTAATAAATGGTTTTGGAAAAACTGGCTCTGCACATGTTTAAGATTAAAACTGGACCCATATCTTTAACTATAAACTAAATTAAAATCAAATATAAATACTAAAACAGAAACATTAAATCTGCTGGAAGATAGAATGAGTAAAACTCTTGAAGCCATTGGTAAAGGCAAAGATTATGAATAAAACCCCAAAACACAGGACTATCTCAAATAATCAACAATAAAGAGTTCAGTTTATTAAAAAACTTTTGCACAGCAAGAGAAACTTCCAATAGAGTGAAGAGACAACCCACAATGTGGGCAACAATGTTTCTCAGCTATTCCTCAGACAAAAGATTACTATCAAGAAAAAAGAGGGCCAGGGAGATGCTCAGTGGAATAAGTATTTCCATGGCAAGCACAAGGGCCTGAGTTCAATCCCTGGTTCTGTAAAAAAAAAAAAAAAATCACACTTCCCAGATTTAAAACACTCAGTCCAAAAATTGGTATCTGAAATGAATACATACAATTCTCAGATGAAGAATACAAACAAATAAATATATGAAAAATTCTGATCATTAATCATTCAAGAGATGCCAAGTCAAAACACTGAGATCACATCTCCCCCTACAAAGAATGGTTATTATCAAGAAATCAACCAGCAACAAATGCTAGAGGGGCTGTGGGGGAAAGGAACCCTTCTCTACTGCTGCTGGGAGCATAGAACTGATACAATCACTGTGGAAATTTCTTTAAAAACTAGGACTGGAGGTTCCATTTGACCCAGCTCTTCCCCTCAGGGTATCTTCCCAAAAGAATTAAAAACATTGTACCACAGCAATATATATATGTACCCATGTTTATAGCAGCATAATTTGTAATTGCCAGATCCTGGAAACAACCCAAATACCGAACAATCAAGGAACTGATACGAAAGATGTGGTCTTTTTCTACAGTAGAGTACCACTCAGTCATAAAGAAGGATAAACTGGAGTACATCTTCATGGCCAGACTTAGAGCCCCTTGATTCCCCAATGACTGAAAACATAATTTACTGTCTTCATTTCTGCTGTGGGTTGCATAGAAAGTGGTAGACTGGAATTAACGTAACTTTGGGATTACAAATATTGGCTTCTTGAGCCAAGACGAGGACCTGGAAGTGACTCCTAAAACAGATAGTATAAATAAGAAATTTCAAACAGAAAGAGATGCATGAGGCAATGGAGAAAAAAGGGATGGAAAAAGATAGTTAAAGAAAGTTATACCACTAATTTCTATTCAGTGAAAAGGTTTGTGCTAGTATCATTTGAACAATTAAATGTTCATGTCTTATACTCTAAGTAACTAAAGATTAAATTACACAATGCATTAACCATTTTTAACCTCCTATTATGTTTTGAATTTTTTTTCCTTTTTAACATTAAAATAAAAGTAACACCCATGCCATAGGTTCACCACCACTTTATGGCATTTTCTTAAGAGTTGGAAGTACAGCAAGTGGCATGTGTAACTTTAATTACAACCTTAGATAAATGTAACCAATATTAATATTTTAGGGGTGGCATTGTAGTCCAGTCTTTCACATGCAATGCAATATCAGTCTTTCACATGCAATGCAATATACAAAGGAACTAACAGGGGAAGTGGGGGGAGGTAAAAATAAAGAATAAATATAGATCACAATATCATTAAAGCAAATCTTGCTTAGTAATTATTATAGAAAAACAAGGTGACAGAATTTGAGATTGTGCACGTTTAATTTTTTTATTATGTACAATATAATATAAATTATATTCTAATTCATTCTAAGAAACCTCCCTTGAAGCCAGAGAAAAGTATGAAAAAAGCCTTACAGAAGTTCAAAAATCATTACTCAGTTAAGCATCAACAGATTTAGATCTATTAGGCACTAAAGCAAGTTCCCCTAAAGAGGCCTTTTTGCACTTCAGTCGAGACAGGTACCAGGTCCTCTCACCAAAACAGAACCACTGTCCTTTCAACAAAATGAGAATGAGGCAAATGCTGTGGGAGAACGTAGGTCTTTGACAGCATCCTCTGCTACTCAATCATGCAGTCCAAAGCCTGCCCAATGTGTTGTCCTCTTATATAACTAATCAGTTCCCATATGGTTTAAAATCATTTATTCTGAAGTAATCACTCTATCACAATGTGATGGCTTATTTTATTGACTAACCTGGGTAATCTAAATAGTACCCCGTTGCTAAGACCAAACCAATCTAGATGTTCCTATGAAGGGTTTTTAAGACAGGGTTTGACTGTTGTGGATTAACAAATGGTCAACTTGTAAGACCCAGCTAAATTGAATCAGCATGGGGCTGGGAGTAGATGGATGGTCCACCCGAGGATTGCTGTTAATATCATAAAAAAGAGAAACAAAGGGAAAGATGGCATGCTGTTGAGTCTCCTGGAGCTTGTTTCAGGGGCTTTCCTAAGACGAACTCAGCTGTTCTCATCATCAGAGAAGTGTTGCTGAGGTTGGCTGCATTCTTTCCAGGGGAGCTCTAGTTCTGACCTTTAGCATCACTTCCTGGCTCCTGTGCAGAACTCTCAGCCTAGTAGCACACAGCCTTTAGCCCAATGGTGCTGACTTTCTAGCTTCTACCACTGACCTCTGGGCCCTCCTCAGGCACATCCTTGATAAGAAACTTCATGAGACATTGTTATGGGATCTATGGCACCAGATGGACTCATGGAGGACATGGCTATGGGACCCAGGCCCTCAGCTGGATTCTTTGGGTCTCTATTGTATGGACAGATCTCCTTCACTCTTTTGCATCTGACTTTTGGGGTACATATCATAAAATAATCCTATAAATTATATGTCCTTTATTAAATACATTCTCTTGTAAACCCAGACATTAACAAGCTATGTAGACAAGGTTGGCCTGGAACTTTTAACAATCCTCCTGCCTCAGCCTGCTAAGTATTTGGATTACAAGTATGTGCCATCATACCCACCTAGGAAGGTATTTTTAAATATAGAATGAGACTCCAATTTAAAATCTAAAATGCTCCAAAATCAGAAGCAGGTAACAATATGACAAGCCAAGTGGAAAATTCCACAAAATGTTGAAAAGACCATCAAAATAGCCATATTTCCAAAACTGATACACAGACTTAACACAATCCCAATCAGAATATCAATAGCATTCTACACAGAACTGGAGACCATAACTGTATACAATTCATAGGGAAACAGAAGATACTCAGAATAACAAAAGCAATACTGATAAAAACAAAAAAAAGCAGAGGAAAGCATCAAAATCTGGAATGCATAGTTGTATTACCAAGCTACACAAAGCAATAAAAACAAAATGGTGCTTGCACAGAAAAACACACAAGGCTCGGTAGAACAAAGAAAAGATACAGAAACAGCTGTAAGCACATTCAATTATTTGATCTTTGACAAAAGATCAAATAAAAAGGGCCAAAATACACAATAATGGAAGAAAGATAACCTCTTTAATAAAAATGGTGCTGAGAAAACGTGTTAAAGATTCAATCTAGACTCATTATCTCTCACCAAGTACTAAGCTAAAATCCAAATGGATCAAAGATTTAAATGTTAAACCAGAAACAATTAATCTGCTAGAAGATAAGGTAGACTGAAATTCAAGGTTATAGGTGGTAGCGAAGACTTTTGTTTTTTGGTGCAGGGTCTCAGGACACATGCGGCTCAGACTTGGAGTGATCTTTGTATTTTCAGCCTCCCTAGTGCTGGGATTGCAGACATGCGCCACCACACCTGGACTCCATCGCAGGCTCAGTGCGCCAGATCAAACTTGGCCCCTGCACTTGCCTAAGCACACAGGGAAATGACTTTTTGAACAGAACCCTAGTTGCACTGAAAGCAGTACCTAGAATCAACAAATGAGATCATATTAAACCTGCACAGCAACAATATCAACAGCAACAACAACAAAAAAAAAACAAGACTAAAACAACATGCAAAATGGGCAAAAAATTCTGCTAGTCGAGTCCTCCAACAGAAGAACATTATCTATAATAGGTAAAACTCAAAAATTGACAGCCCCCCCCACAAAATCAGAAAATGGGTAAGAACAGATATTTCAGACTGGGCATGGTGGTGCACACCTGTAATCCCAGCTCTTGGGAGGCTGTAAACAGGCAGATCACTAGAGCCCCCCCAAAAAAAGGGAACAGATATTTCACCAAAGTACGTGAAATAATGCTCAACATCACTGGCCAATAGACAAGTGTAAATCAAAACAACACTAAGATTCCATCTTAACTGAAGAAAGAATGGTCATCATCAAGAAATAAAGTAAGAAGTGCTGATGAGGCTGTGGGAAAAAAAGGAACTCTTTTACACAGCTGGTGAGAATGTCATCTAGTACTATACAACCTCTATAAAAATCAGTATGGAAATTCCTCAAAAAATGACAACTAAGGCAGATAAGATAGCTCAGTGGCCTAAGAGTCGGCCTGGTAAATGCAACGTCCAGAGTTTGATACCCAGAACCAAAAAAGAAACAAATGCAAACATCAATGAAAACACTGGCTTAATGGCCAGCCTGATAGCTCGGCAGAGACTAGGCTGAATCCCCAGGGTGCTGTGCCGGCCCTGCCCCCAAGATGCACTGAGATGGCAATTGAGACTGGGCATGGTGGCACAAGCCTATAATCCCAGCTCTTAGAAGGTTGTACACAGGAAGATCACTAGGAGTCCATCAATGTGTGATACCCTGAACACCCTGTAGTCCATGCCCTAAATACAGAAGAAGAAAAAACTAGAAATTCCATTTGACACAGGTATTCCCCTTATAGGTGTCTTCCTAAAAAGTTAAGACATTACAGTGAAACATGTATACTTATGTTTATAGCCACACAATTCATTACAACTAAATGTTGCAAGCAGCCCATATGTCCATCAAAAGATGAATAAAGAAAATGTGGTATTTACACATAATGGAGTATTGTACTACTCTGCCCTAAAGAAAAAATAAACTTGGGTCATTTGTAGGAAAACGGATGTACCTTGAGACCACTGTAGTAAAATAAATCAGACACAGCAGCTTAAATATCATGTGTTTTCTCTTACATGAGAACCCAAGAATAAAGAGCAAAATAAGATAACAGAAAATAGGAGATCATTCTCAAACAGGAAGAAGTCAGGAGATGGATGAAGGGAAGGGGGAAGAAGTGATTAAGGAATTGGAATGTGCTATGTACATGTACCAATTCCTCTAACACTATAAGCATGCAAAAACAAACAAACATACACTGCAAACATGTATCAAAAAAACCAAGGGGGCTGGTGAGACAGCTTAGAAGTCTAAGCACCTGCCTAGCAAACACAAGGACCTGGCTTCCATCCCCAGTACATGCCATACAGGCTTAGAACTTAGCGTAGGGGAGCACACCTGTAATCCAAGTACTGGAGAGGCTGAGACAGGAGGATTACTATGAGTAGTCTGAGACGCTTAGCAAGATCCTATACCAAAGGAAGGGAGGGAGGGAGGATTATATATACACATGTACTCATTCCCCACAAAGAGTAAATATTTCTGAGGAATTCCACTGTATCTAAATTCAAGACGTTATAGTCTCCACTACTATGAACAGAATTTAGTAACATATGATCATTTTGTTCCTTTCCAGATGTACCCCTCTTCTGGTGTTGTCAGGCAGTAGCTTTCTATATTATATATCCATCAACATATTTATAATCATTGTTTTATGATGTTCTCCTTTAAACCAAGTAAAGCTCCACAAGTCCACATTTTTTCATGAGGTTGTTACTTAAATTGAAGTTCATTTTTTCAAGTGGATTCAAGTATTGTTTTAGACATATCAATCACTCCATCATGAGGTTTGTTGTTGGTGTTGCATTGTTCTTGTTTTTTTTGGTGGCCTTTATTGAAATTGAAGTCTGTATTCTTTAGTATGTATGGCCACTGAAGTCTAAGTGATTTTCCTATTGTTGAGCAAAACAGACAAGATATTTTTGAATGTTTAGAATCAATGAATGTACCTTCTCTGAGAGGTTCCCCATTCAGGTGGGGGTATTTCTTAAGCACCCAATTAAGTAATATGTAATTCTGCCCATCATTTCCTGCTTGAGTTGATGGTGAAGATCAGTCACCAGTTAGAATTTAGGAGCTCCTCAGGCCTTTTTTAGCCATACTCCAGAAACATGTACAAGTTTTTCAAAGTTCTTCTGACTTTCTTCCTTTTCTAGCTCGTTTATATTTTATATATGGCTCCAATTATCCTTCAGCTAAGGCAAGTTAAAATTTAAAGTATAATTTTATGTTCAACAAATATTCTGAAAGAATAGGTATTTGGAGCTATATAAACAGTGAATTAGACAAATAAAGCCAGCTCTGGAAGAGGTTCTTTCTAGGCATTTTTTTGGTTTTGCTTTTTGAGGCTTTTTTGGTCTTTCTGAGACAGGCTTTCCCTATACATTTCAAGCTGACCTTGAACTCATATTGTAGCCCAGGCTGGCCTCAAATTTGCAGCAATCCTCCTGCTTCAACCTATCAAGTGCTAGGATTATAGTTGTATGCCACTATGCCCAGCTTTATGATGCCTGTTGTGTTCTTTCATCACTTTCAGAGAAGACAAACTTTTCAGAGATTCTTACTATAATAATGTTTTTTGGACATTACTTATAAAAATTTCCTTTAGGATTAAAAGTTAAAATCCTTTACACAGGTCGGCTACAGAAGTTAGGATAACACTAGAGATATAAACTTCTTTAGTACTCTGTGCTTGTAACAATGGGGTAGGTTTCATCTGGTCATTTGGTACAGTGAGGTGTTTTGTTTCTTTTTAAATAATCCCTTGGACTGGGACAACTTTCTACATACTGTGTGATTTCTTTGGCCCCCAGGTTCATTACATGGTGTGAGCCAATGTTAGTATATTTCTGAGGATTTACACTGGTAACAATTTGCAAACCAGTTTTTTTATTCTAAGAGCTGTGGGAATTAAGCATTTTCTGTAACTTAAAATACACCAAATAAAATATTAAGTATTTGCTAGATAAGCGAATGAGCAAGTATCCTTTAATCTACATAAGACTTTTTTTTTCAGATATTACTGTCTGAAATCAATAAAAATTAAATATGCCAACACTGGTTTTCATGTATGGTATCTTAATTTGTTGTTGTTGTTGGGTTTTTGTTTTGCAGAACTGGGGACTGAACTCAGGCCCTTGCTCTTGCCAAGGAAGCGCATACTCCACTGAGCCATCTCCCTGACCCCGTACATATAGTATTTTAAATAAAAATGAGACATTCCTTTCTTGTGGATGGAAAAGATATTTATTATGTAAGAATTAGTATTCTCCTTTTTCTTTTTGGAAGGAGTTTAAAATGTGAAGCACGAGATCTCATGGTAAAGAAAAAAAATTTTCATTTTTTTATCATTTTTTCATGTGCTTTATCCTTTTTTGATGTTATAAAAAAGTTTCCAACTTTCTAATAGCTGTATACATAATATTAAAAATACAAAAACAATAATAACATTACATAAAATTACCTTCAGGTTATGTGCATGGGTGCATATACGTTTAGACTTAGTTCCCATTCTCAAAATATTTCACTATGGATGCAGAAACATTCCAAAACTTTTTTAAAAACCCCAAAACACAAACACCTGAAATTCAAACCATTTCTGATTCTAAGCATTTCAGATAAGCAAAATACAACCTGTCTGATTAGCAACTAATCAGCAGACTTAAAGAAGATTTTGCTCTACAATGTGAGTGGGCCTCAATCAGTTAGAAAACAAGATGACTAAACTACGATATACTACAAAAAGGAAAACACTCTCCCCCAGACTGCTTTTGGATGCAAGGCTGCAACAATGATTTCTACAATTTCTAGCCTGCTGGAAATCCCTAACAAATTCAGACTTGTCAGCTCTCCTATCATGTAACTTAATTTCTTAAAATAAATTTCTCTATACATATAAATGTATCTTATTACTTTCCTTCCCCTCCTCCCTTCCTCCCTCCCTCCCTCTCTCTTTCATTCTCCCAGTACCAGGGATTAATAGGACCTTGCACATGCCAAGTAAGCACATGTGGCACTGAGCTAGATGCCTGGTGCTCCATTTCCTGAAATAACAAACTCAGTAGATTTAAGTGTATTACAAGAGAAAAAAATTAAGAATAAATTTACCATCTTCAACATATTAAGTGAAAATAAACTACATGTTACTAGAACAATCTGAGTGATTTCCACATAGATATATACCTATAAGATTGCGGCAACAATTAAAAAAAAAAATAAAAGAGACACATTCCCCCAAAATTTTACATGCTCCTGGTATATTTTTACATAAATCAAATTTTGGCCTTTTGCTTATAAATGTTTTCCACTTATAGAAGGAACAATTTTCCTTATCACTTAACTATGACATCACTTTAATGGCACTTAAAGACATAAATTTTAGTGGCATTCCATATTAGTTTTATGCCATAGTTCTATTTAATAATTCACTTGTTAGATATTTAGATCATTTCTAATATTCTGTTACTTTAAGCAGTATTATGAAGAATATATTTGAGGTAGTAAATACAGAAAGTCATGATGAGTTTTATGATCTTAAAACTGCAACTAGTGAGTTAAAGGGCATATCATAGTTTCAAAGAATAATTACTACAATAGCAACAGTAAACATTTATCTTGTGGACCGGCCAGATACCTCAGCGGACCAAATGCCTGCTTAGGCAGAGTGCTGAGGCTGGGATTTGATCCCCATCATGCCTTGCTGGCCCTGCCCCCAGGGCATCCTGAGACAAATATTGAGACTGGGCATGGTGGTAATCCCAGTGCTTGGAAGGCTGAAAGCAGGAAGATCATGGAATCTGATCTGTGTAGTGAGACCCTGTAAACATTGTACTAAATGCTATATATATATATATATATATATATATATATATTGCATATTTATTTATCTTGACTTGATGTGCTGGGCAGTATCCTATGCCCTTCACTGTTCTCTAAAACTCATGACAATGTTTAGTCTCCAGCATTAATACTCTTATCAGGGATCCCCAAACCCTGGTTTAAAAAAGAAACAATTCTCTTTTTTTTTAATATTGATGTAATTTTTGTAATTTTTTGTTGTTGTTTGCAGTACCAGGGATTGAACTCAGGACCCTGCACTTGCCAGGCAGGCACTTATACTGAGCTATCTCTCTGGCCCTAAAAAAGGAACAATTTTGGACCCTTCTCAAATTAAATTATTGTAGTTTCACTCAATTCTCCACTGCTAAGTTTTCAGAACTCATATTCCCTGTAAATGGATAAAAATAAGGGAGGACCAGAAATTTATGCATCGTAAGTTAAAACAAAGTGTATAGCTGCCAAAGAATATGGTATAGTAGCAGGGAATACAGAGAAGCAATACAACAACAGATCCCAAATAACAGGAACTTTATATAGAGTAAAGATGGCAAAATAGAGTTTTAAGAAAGGATTTAAATATCTACTCTTATTATAAGTAGGAAACAAAAGCAACTTATTCTTTTAACTTTCCAGAAGCCAAGGCCTTAAGCACAAGATAAATCACCTTCACAGACAGTAAAACCCTGCCAAATGAAGAAGCATGATATGACCACAGAAGATTTGGAATGGCAAAGAACACAGAAGGAGAAGAAATATATTAAGCAACAGATATGGAAAAATGTATCCATGACACATGAAATACTATTACCTGCAATTTAATGATTAATAATGTTTTGCAATCATTAAGAAAATGTCAGGACCAGCCAAACAGCTTAGTGGATTAAAGCACCTGCAAGCAGGCTCAGGGATCAGGGGTTTCATACCTGGGCCTGCCTTGCCAGCCCTGCCCCCAGGGCACACTAAGACAGCAATTGAGACTGGGCGTGGTGGCAAGCACCTGTAATCCTAGTTCTTTGGAGGCTGTAAACAAGTGGATCACTAGGAGTCCTGAAACCCTGTAGACCCTTTCCTAAAATGCAATAAATAAATAAATAAGAAAATGTCAAACAGAAAATTACATAAGAAATGGCAAAACTATGAAAAAATTAACATTAATTTTTTTCTTGGGTGAGAAAAATCAATCTGAAATCAAAATATTGTACATTTTTCAGTAAACTTATGTAAAAATCTAAAATACAAATTGGAACAGGCTTTTTTGTAACTTAATATGGTTACAACTACAAACTAAAAGAGAACTGTATCATTTACTCTATCAATTCCAGCTGTAGAAATGTATTTTGCAAAAGTTTCAAATACATATATAAAGACTTCTGTAGCAAGATACATGGTAAAACATTGTTAACAGAAGCAAAAAATCCAAAAACAGAAGCAAAATAAAATGCATCTAAATTCCAGAACTACAGAATGACTATTACATATTATGCCCTCAATTTCATAAAAATATATAAATACTGCATATGGCTAATGATGCACCAAAGTAAGGAAAGAAACTATAAAAAGTAAGATTGATAACATTTTGTTGGCCATAGTATTTGGTAGTATGCACCTGCTACATGAATGTGCATATACTCTCCTCCACTCATTCATGTTCTATGTTTCTAGATTTCCAGAGTCTGAATTAAGCCAAATAGGATATTTTTATAATTCTAAAAAGTATCAAGAGACAAACTCTTAAAAAGAAAAAAGTACTAGTTTTTGCTATGTAAAACATAGATCCAATTCAAATTATGCTTATATTGGAGCTTTAAAAAAAAAACCAAAACACTGCTTTTTGTTAGCTTCTTTATATCTTTGTATATTAAATCTTCTAGGAGGCATAGAAGAGACCTACACAGATGAGATGTGTTTAAAGTAACAATTATGCCCTAGTCCCTATTTCTGTCTTAATTACTTTACACAATACCCAATACAACTTAAAGGAGAGGTTTATTTTGGCTCACAACTTGTCAAGTTTTAGTCAATAGTGTGCTGGCTCCCAGGCCAGACAATGTGGTAGAGGGGCACCGCAGAGGGAAAAGTGTTCAAGTCACAGTCACTGGTTCATGGCAACTGGGGTGCAGAGAGCGAAGGATAGATCCTGGAGAGGACAAACCTTTCCAGTGACTCAACCCATCAGACTAGGTCCAGCCTCCTAAGAGCAAGCCAGCGATAAGACCCATTAAATTTTATCTATCTGCCTTCCAAAAACCCCACCTATGAACACTTGAGGCTTTTGGGGACATAAAGATAGAAATCACAGACTCTTCAACATCAGATAGCATACTTCTAAAGAAATATGACAGCTAGCATAAATCCTTTCAAACTCTAACATGAAACTTTCAACAAGGGCCAGCAAATTAAAATGCCTGATTAGGTAAAAGCAGGGACTGGGTTTGATTCCAGGCATGCTGTGCCAGCCCTACCCACTAGAATGCACTGAGACAGTGACAAGACTGGGCCTGGTGGCATACACCACTAATCCCAGCACTTGGGAGGCTGAAAGCAGGAGGATCACTCTAAGTCCAATCTGTGCAGTGAGACCCTGTAGACCATGTACTAAATATATAAAAAAAATAAAAAATTTTCAACAAAATTCTGAACACAAACTTTTTGAAAGAAGAAACTTGGTAGCATTACATAACTTGTATAATGGAACAATTATTTTATATAAAGTCTCTTCTATAATATTTTAAGACTCATGCCCTCACATATAGGCAACTCTAATGTTAAAGAATGGTAAACTATTACACAGGTTTAAAAAACTTCACATACTAATTCACTTAAGATCTACAGAGCCACACGTGGTACATGCCTGTAATCTCAGCATTCTGGGAGATTTAGGCAGGACACAATAATCTTGAATCCTGCCTGGGCAGACTAGCAAGACTATCTCAAAATTTTCAAAAAAGGTCTCAGATGTAGCTCACTGAGCAGGTCCTAGGTTCAATTCCCAATAGTGATCCCACGCCTCTGCAAACACCCAAAGGGGGTAATTGGGCTCAGAGATAGTACAGAATTTATCACATACCTGCTCAATAGTTCTACCATTTCTTTTTTTTTCATCCTGCAGAAAACCTGGTTTATTATTAGCTTCCTTGGAGGGGACTCAAAAACTATATAGTAATATATACTGTTATCTTTGTTTACATGCCCTTACTGGAACTCTTGCCAATTCCATCCCTCACTATCAGCGTTTAGCTCAATGTGGAATTTACCTGCAGAATCCTCTTAGTCTGTAACAGTCATATTACTTTCAAATCCAGACCATCTGCTCATTAATCCCCCCATCCCCATTTCTAACTCACACACTACCTCCTGCTATTTACATTTGTGTATCTCTCTTTGTCAGCTACTCCTCTACCTTCCTGTATCTGCCTGGTAGCTTGATGGCTACCACTGACTCAATTTTTTTCCTTCTAGTGGGTTACTCAATTACAAATAGTCATATGTAACTTGGGTTTTTCATTTTTCTTGAAAACTTTTACTAATAATAATTCTATCCTCCCAGAAAGTTATTTTAAAAGAAATGTTAGTATCAATATCATTCTGAATTTCTCACAAAGAAATTTTCATAATTTTTCCACATAATGGAATTTTAGAACCAAAACTTTTTTCCAACCCTTCACCCTCTCTGCCTAATAAAAAACTGATTTATTAGTCATTTAACTGTACCCTCAAAACCTAATTTATAGCTAACTTCATTAAGTCACATCCTAGTGAAGTGATTTTCATGTTTTATTAGTACATCAAACGACCACAAGAATGCTATGTGTTAGGTATAAATAACCCCATTTACCAGATGAGGAAAATATAGACAAAGAAGAGCAAGGATTAAAAGTAAAACTCATAACCACTGCCCACAGTGCCATTACTATTACTTCATAATTTCTGTCCCCAAAACACATGAAGTTTAGTGATTATCATCTGAAGACAGGGGACCACAACTGGTAGGCTGCCTGTTGCCTGTAGTCTCTTGACTGCTCTACCCTGGACTGCTTCTTCTCTGTGATGTCTCTCTGCCATGGCACCATGCACTGAAGCCAGCTGACTATGAACTAAACCTCTAAACCTGTATAAACTGTGAACCAAAATAAACCTTTCCTCTTTAACCTGTTTCAGATATTTTGTCCCACCAACAACAAAAACAAGGCAGAACCCAAGTCTATATATAAAAGTCATTTGTTTCATTTAAACCACATATATGTACGTTTATGCAGATACAAGAGGAGACTCTTGAAGTTTAATACAATATTTTGAACTATTTTATGAACATAGATGCATAGTTTGTAATTATCTACTTATGGTACACATGTTGGCACCCTAAGTTTCTGATTATAGAGAACTTAAACCCTTTCTTTCTTTGTTTATTTGGTACACGTTCTCACTACGCTCATCTTGGACTCATAGTGATCCTCCTGTTTTCAGCCTCCCCAGTGCTGGGATTAGAGACATGTAACACCACACTCCCTTTCGGGAGCTGGCATAGCACACCTGGGGTTCCAAGGCTGACATGGCATGCGGTACCAGGGATCAAACCCCAGTCCTTGCACTTGCCAGGCAGGCACTTAGACCACAGAGCTATCTCCCCAGCCCTGTAGACAATTTAGAATAGACATATTTAATATTTCCTGTTTAGCTATTAGGGAACTACTGATAGGACAAAGAAACTCTTCCTCTTTCTACTTCTATACTCTCTTGCAGATTTCTTTACGTCTTAACACTCCCAATAATTATTTTTCTTCTCAATTCAGCTCAACAAAAATTTATTAACCACTAATACAAAAGATACATGCATAGCAAGGAAATTAGATGCCTGGACAGTTTTTCATGTAAGCTACTGACAAGATGAGTTTTCTTTGAAATCAATTAAGAAAACCAGTTATATTATAATAAAAATGTTTGAAGGACAAAATAGGTAACATAGGGACAAAGAAATAAAAATGGCCTTAAATAACAAGGTCACTTATTCAATCTCCATAATAAATGCTTTAAAGTTACAAAAACAGGATACAGTATTTTGCCTGTCAAATTGAGTAGGATTAAATAAAATCACTGCACTAATCAAAATGTATAATAAACACTACTTTTTCTTTTTTTTAAGTAAAAGATTTTGTATTTTGGTTCCTTGACACAAATTTAAGATCAACTACTTCTGTCACTAACCTACCTTTGTGGCCTCATCTTCTGCAATCAACATCATTCTTCAATATGAATCCCTTTCAATTTATACAATATATCCCTCAGAACCGATTTCTTAGAAACTAGCTGTACTTTCATTCCTTTAATATTTTGCTGAGATATAATTCACATATAGTACAGTTACCCATTTAGCTCAATTAGTTCAAGTGTTTTCACAGACTTGTGCAATCATCACTGTGAAAAAATTTTAGAACATTTTCACCATCCAAACAAAATTCTGTGAAGGTATTATTCCCTGCTTCTAAACCTCCCTGACCATGACTCCGCCAATCATTAACCTACTTTTTGTCTCTACAAATTTATCTAATTTGATCATTTCATATAAACAGAATCACACAATACATACTCTTTTCTAAATATCTTTTAACACTTGGCATGTTATAGAGCACTGTGTATTATTTTATCCTTTTTTTTTTTTTTTTATTGCAGTAGCAGGGATTGAACTCAGGACCCTGCACTTACCAGGCAGGCGCTTATTCTACTGAGCTGTCTCCCCAGCCCCTATCTCTTATTGATTTAAAAGGCTGCATCTTAACAATTGTTAAGCATAGAAATAAGCGGTATTATGTATACCATGCCGTGACATATCCATCATCACCCAACTCTCCAAACCATTTCATCTTGCAACCGGGACACTATCCATATTATAGAATAAGTCTCCATTCTTCCACTCCTTCCATTCACTAGAAACCACCATTCTACTTTGTCTTTATGAATTTTACTGTCCCAATAGAACTGCCCATCAATATTTGTCCTTTTGAGACTAGCTTATTTCTCTTAAGATGCTCACCTCAATTCTTTTGTACACCCAGCAACCTAGCAATGAGTTTTTTGATCACATGATAATTCTATTTATAATTCTTTAAAGAACCTCTATAGTTTTTCACAGTAGTTGTAATGCTGTTTAAATTTCTCCCATTTCTCACACACTCTTATTATTTTCTGTTGTTTTCTAACAGCCATTCTAATGAATGTGAAGCAATATCTCACAGTGATTTTGATTCACATTTTCCCAAAAGCTGTGACTTGTGTGATTACTGGCCTTTTAATCTTGCATCTTGACATGCTACTGAACTCATGTATTAGTTTTAACATTTTGTAGATTCCATATAATTTTGCTTTTTAAAAGACATGGGGTGTTACTATGTAGTTCAAGTTGGCCTTAGACTCACTATGTAGCACAGGCTGAGCTTGAACTCATAGCTAGCCTCCTGCCTCAGCATCCCAAGTGCTGGGATTACAAGGGTGCACCACCATACCTAGCTCTGTAGGATCTTATGTCTTTCCTATTCTGTACTCTGTGGATGCTTACTCACATACACATACAGACATACACACATACAAACTTAGCTTTCTTTCTTTCCTTCTTATTCTTATTGTCTTTTATTTCATTTTCTTGCCCAAATGTCTTGGCTAGTACTTAACAGTACAATGTTAAATAAAAGTAGTAAAAATAGGAGCCGGGCGTGGTGGCACATGCCTGTAATCCCAGCACTCTGGGAGGCTGAGGCAGGAGGATTGTTGTGAGTTCGAGAGGAGCCTGAGCTACAAAGTGAGCTTAAGGCCAGCTGAACTGCATAATGAGACCCTGTCTCAAAAAGACAATAAGTAAATAAATAAATAAATATCATCCCCCCCACACACACACACAGATGCCTTTTATTACTTAAGACAGTCGTCCTCTATTTCTAGGCAAAGTGTTCTACCTTTTGTTTCTAAGTATATGGCAGCTCTCTTATCCCCAGTTCTTTTTCAGTGGTTCTATCAGTCATAGTCCAAATACAGTAAACAGGAAATTTAAGAAATAAACAATTTGTAAGTTTTAAACTGTGTATCACTGTGAGTGTGGTAATGAAATCTCTGTGGCTCTTCAGTCAGGGCTGATGGTATATAGGGTCCTCACTATTAAAATATATGTATATTCTACTGAGGGAAAGCACAGAAAATACGGGGTTTAGTACTATTCAGTTTCAGATATCTGCTGAGGGGCTTGGAACATAAAGAGGGACTTGGGCTGGGGAGATAGCTTGGTGGTCTAAATGCCTGCCTGGCAAGTGCAAGGACCCAAGTTTGATCTCTGGTATCATATGCCATACCCATTCCAGAACCTTGGGCACACCACGCTGGCAACCAAGACCAGGTATGGTGCTGCACACCTATAATCCCAGAACTGGCAAGGCTGAGACGGAAGGATCACTATGAATCCAAGCTGCATGGAGCAAGACCCTGAACATAATAAAGTAATTTATTATTTTATTAATTTATTATTAATTTAAATAAAAGATAAATAGAAGATTTTTTAAAAATTAAGAACTACAATAAACTGGTAGCTTTTCTCTAGAAAACAACTTTGCAATGTATGCCCACAGTCAAAATCCTTTGATACAGTAATTTTATTCCTACTGGTCTACGTAAGAGAACAAACATATGGAAAAAGATGTATGAATAAGGATCAGCAAACTAGAAGGAAATTCAGTTTCAATGTCTATGGACTCACTGACTCTTAAGAGTTGTGGATTATCTGCTCATTATATAAGACTTTCATACTACTGTATTTCTAATCAAACTACTATTTCAGATTTTTTTTTTTTTTTTTTTTTTGTATTTTAGAGAAGGGGCTACAAGGTCTGCAGGGTCTCACAGTGTTTGGACTGGTGATTCTCCAGTTTACAGCTTCCCAAGAGCTGGGATTACAGGCACGCACCACACCCAGTCTCAATCACCCTCCCAGGGGTGGGGCTGGAAGGGCAGGGCAAGCCTGGAGATCAAACCAAGGCCCTGGCGCATGCTTGCAGGTACTTTAATCCACTGGGCTACTTGGCCAGGCCTACTATTTCAGAATTGATTAGGGCGTTTCCAAGCAGATCGTTCTTTTCTCTATCTAAAGATATATGAGGGGCTGCAGATACCCACTAGAATAAATCTACACCTGCAAAATTTCAATATAGGAAATTGTAGCACAAAGCCTGAACAAATTTAAACATTCAACAATGGAGTAAAATATGACTTATGCAATACCATATGCCACTTCATGCGTGTTATTAAATCCAGAGATATTCCAATAATGAAATGTCATACATGCATAAGAAAGAACACTAGTGAAAAATACAGAAAAGGTAACAATATCTGTATCTTTTTACTTACATTTTGTTGACAACAAATTACTTCTACTGTCAAAAAACCTACATGTTATCATTCTTTCTCTACTTCTGTCTCACACCAAAAAGGTAGTAAATTTTAATAGTGCTATACAAAAAGAGAGGGTAGGAATTTCAAACTATAAAACCCTGATCTGATACATTAACTAGTAATTTCACACAAAATTTCAGCTATAAACAAAATGTAGAATATTTCTTTGTAAGTTTAATCTTTTGTATGACATAATATAGGGTGTAACAATATAAAAAAATTCAAATGTGATCTTTATCCTTGTCTCACTAAACATCTTGAAGGACCAACTGCACAAGTAACTTTTTTGGGGGGACAGGGGTATCATCACAGATCGAACACTTCACCACTGTGCTACTCCTTGCCACTCTAGGTCCCCACGCACCCCAAACCCTACCTTTTTAAATCTGAGATAAGGTCTTAGTTGAATTACCCAGATGAAACTTTAGTTTATAATTCTACTGTCTCAACCTCCTAAACTGCTGGGATTTACAGGGATGTACCTCTGTGCTAAGCACAACATAACCTGAAAATTGCTTTTTAGACAAAAACAAAAGCAGAAGGCATAAAGGCAGAGAGGAAGGAAGTAGAAGATAGGGAGGAACACAATTTCTGGTAGTTAACAACACACTCCATAGCAAAAGCTTACTTATCTCAATTTTTTTCTATTTAATTGACAACAGTTACATCTGCAATTTCGGCAATTATAACTTAAAAAAGAAAATCGTGTCAGAAACATATTTGTCATTAATGTACTAGCATGATGCAATTTTAGTAATGCTAATCCTTCTGGCTCCACAAACTAGGTTAAGTCATGGACGAGATTTTTGTTTTAAATATCCCCCATACCTGGAGGAACACTATTCAGTTCTGAGATGATGGATGCATTCTACAGCTACACATTAACTGCAGCCAGCAGCCAGTCTCAAGGGGTACCCAAAAGTTGGCTAATGAGAATTAAACTACTAAGCTAAGCAATTTTTCTTCTAATTTTATTTACATTTAAATAGCTATACATGGTGATGGCTACTGTACTGGCCAGCCCAGATCTAGAACCTGGTACAACTAAACATTTCTGGAATGAAATAAGAAATATATCTCAATATTTATCTCTTACCAGAACCTACACTATTTTAGCAATTTTCTGTATCACAGGAATATGAACTTAGATTTTTATGAAATTCAGATAAGATACATAATTTAGAAGATGGTATTCCATAAGAAATAAGTGCCAGTGTTTTATAGCCTTATAAAAAAAACTGAAAATTACTAACCAAAATGTTGTCTTCTCTTGCTGTTCAAATGCGACTATTTTTTAACATTAAATTCTAACAACTATATTTTATTCCACAATTATATTTTATTCACTCATTCAAAATTTAGTGATTATAGCCAGGCATGGCAGTGCACATTGGTAATCCCAGCACTCATCAGCTAAGGCAGGAGGATCACTGCAAGTTCAAGTCCAGCCTGGGCTCCTTAGTGAGTTCAAGGGAAGCCTATGTCAAAAAAACCAAAATCAATCAATAAATATAAAAAATGTAATCATTATGTGCTGTGCACCCTGAAAACAAAGTAAAATAAAACTCAGTCCCTGCAAGGAAATTTAGGAGGAATAAGATATGAAAACATGCATGTCAAAGTAGAAAGTACTATTATAAGATCTACACATGTACCTAGATGCAGAGAAGGACCTAACACAGAAGTTGTGACATCTGAGGAATACACTGTCACAGAATTTAAAATAGTTTTCTTGATTTTAAAATTATATCAATTCCTTCATTATAAAAACACTAATACTGAAAGTACTACACCTAATGAATGTGTACACAATAACTACAATACTGGTTTTTGGCTGCCCAGGATACTGTTAATATGTCAAAATACTTTTTTTAATGATGTAATTTGGACTTGTGATACCACTGTTTAATTTGAATAATATTCGTACCTCGAGGAGACCAATGCCCATATTTTTATTTTCTACTGAATATAACTTCAAAACACAAAATTCTTCTCTACACAGAGAACTGTAGCGAGCTAAAATGTTCAGTATAGGTGAACATCATTGTATTCTTCTGTAGGACGAGAGTAACAGAGCTTCTGTTGCAAAAAAAAGAAAATTCATACACAAATTCCAAGACTTTTTGAACAGTAAAAAAGGAACCTAAAGACTAAATTATAAATAATAGCATCCTACTCTTCTTCCTTACAGGAAGTGAATATCCTGAGGAACAGAACCACTTGCTTGCTTGATAACAATAAAAAGGTGAATGAGAGACAGAGAAAGAATACAAATGAACAGAAGGACTGCCTGAAGATAAAGGAATAAGGAAAAAAAGCTAAGAATAAGTTTATATTTTACTCATTCGTAAGTAATTCAGAAAAGGCTTCTTCAACATGTGCAAGGTTAAATAGAAATAAAAATATTCACTATTTGGTATACCACTCCTGTTTTTAAATATTTTAAAAACTGAAAAAAAAAAAAAAACACAAACACATGCGTATTTATGGGGTGCTACATGTTTCTACAGATACATACATAGTACACATGTCCACATCATGGTAAGCATAACTATTTCCTAAACAGTTACCATTTCTCTATAACATCCAAAACCTTTTAGCTTTCTGAAAACATATCAACTTTTTTTTATACATACCAACATTTTCTATAATCACTTTACTATCCAACAGCAGACCACAAAGTATTTTTCTCTTGTAACTAACCATTCACCAACTTTTCCCCAATCATCCCTCTTGTCAACTTCTATGAGATCAACTCTTTAAGATTTCAAATTAATGTGATTATGTAATATTTTTATTTCTGTGACTGGCTAACTCACTTAAAATAATGTACCCCAGTTCCAACCATGTTGTCATAAACTACAGGATATTATGGCCAAATCTGATTTTATATATATATGATTTCCTTCACCCGTCCAGGAATGGACAACTGTTCCCATTTCTTATCTATTTTTCACTGGTGTTAACAATAAATGAGGCCATAGACATCTCTTCAACATACTATTTCCTTTCATTCTCATGTGTACCCAGTAGGAAGACTATTAGAGCATATAATAGTTCTACTTTAATTATCTAAGGAATCTCCACAATGTTTTCCAGGGGGCTAAGATTTGAATCAGCGTTAGAATGCTTGCCTGGCAAGCTGTAAGCCCTGGGTTCGGTCCTCGGCACCAAAAACAGAAAATAAACCTCCCCATAATGTTTTCCATAATGATGGTACCTTCTCTCCAAAAATGTAAGGGATGTCTTTTCTCTACACACTTACCAGCACTTCACCCCCAGCCCAGAGCCAGGTTTTTAAGAAATATTGAATGATATTTTTCTTACACAACTAATGGCTTGTACTATAATAATGTAAATGTTTCTATTTTCCAAGCTAGTATTTATACTTGATTTTTGCACTGCTTATAATTTTTATATTATCCTAGATACAACTGTACTTTATACCTTACAAATTCTAATACACTCATCTATCCATCAGCCCACATTAAACCAACAGTCCCAAACTGTTCTCTTCTCCAGCACAGCAATCACAATTGCTGCCTCATCAAAATAACCAAAGAATTGTATTCAATTTTATTATCCCTCACTTACTCTTAATACATTTGACTAATACTACCTAAACATAATGTCACAGAATAAAAAGAGCCTTATCATGTTTCACATAACTACAAATAGGATTATGACAGGAAGAGAATGATGTGGGGTACAAAATCATGTTTATCTGTGATATACAGCAAGGCACAGCAGTGCATGGCTATAATCCTAGAACTCAAGAGGCTGAGGAAGAAGGATCACTGTGAGTTGAAGGCCAGCCTGGGCTGCTACACAGTGTGTTCAAGACCAGCCTGAACTACATAGCAAGATCCTGTTTCAAAGAATCAAAAGGAAGGCAGAAGTGGAGGGGGGAGGGAAGGGAGTAGAGACGCTAGGCATTGTGAAGAAATCAAAACAAAGCCAAAAAAACAGAAGTTTTAAGGTAATATATAACATGGTAAGGAAAATACACAATATGTAACACAAGGAAGACTACAGGTATTTTACATGTTCAGAGGTAGTGGTAGTCATTTTAAAATGTTAAATAAAATTAGACAAGGTTATAATAAACATCTCATTTATTCAGCAATTATGTTCATTCAAGAGCTTGTACAGTCCAGCCACTGAGGTAGACAGGGGGTAAATAAAGAAAACGGACTCCGTTCCCACTTTCACTATGAAAAACTGGTTAAAAAAAAAAACAAAAACAAAAAACAATGTAATCATCTCTGAGAAATTAGCCTAAACTTAGTGCCGATACACCATGGAAAGTTGAAAGACTAGTCAGGTAAGGCCTCCCTACCGGGCTAAGAACTTGGAAGAAGTCAGTCTTTCAAAAGTTGTCTATGTACAAGCACTAGCGGCAAAAAAATTTAAGCCCATGAAAGAAGCACTGGCATAAAAGTTCACTGGCACTGAAAACCAAAGTGACTGAAGCTTAGCAATCAATGAAAACTGGTAATCATGGGATTAAAGAATTAGGAATATGATCTCACAAAACAAAAAGCAAGAGGAAGAGCATATACTGGAAGAAAAGCAAATTTACTAATTTGGCTAAGGCATGAGGTTAATTGAAAGCAATAGCTACACGACACCTTTACATTTAAGGTCTTAATTCAATGCTTACTAACGAATGAGAGACAGAATGTTTCCCTTTTATGGCTGAAAGGACAGTAGTCTTGGGAAGAGCTAATCATCTTACTAAGGCCACACTACTAATAAAGTCTCAAATCCAAGACATGTTAAGTCGAATAAGTACCCTAATTTCTATCACAGAGTAAGTCGTCATGAAAAATAAGGTTAAAAAGACACGGGCTGGCAAGATAGCTCAGCGGTCTAGAGCGCCTCCCAGGGACCGCGGTTCGAGCCCCAGCACCACATGCCATGCCAGCCCCTCCCCGCAGGGCCGGCTGAGCTCACACCCCACCCCCGCGAAAAAAGAATCCGTGATGGGGAGCGAGACACTGTAATAAATAAAGGAATTTTAAAAAAAAAAGACAAAGTAGGTTAAATGTCAAGCTAAAATATATGCTATGTCTGTTATGGACAAAACCTGAAAAAGTGGCATTAAAAAGATTCTGATCTCCAAAATTCATAAAAAAGTTTTAAACAGAAGCTAATTTATGCAAAATAATTATAGCTCAGAGTAAGACTATATATATGTGTGTATGTGTATATGTATGTATGTGTAATAGTGAAGTACAAACTCAATCTGAACATGCCTACCTTAGTCTGTTTTATATTAGAAGTACTTTGAAAAAAACTCATCTGGCTATTTAAAAGTATAGATTATAAAGTAAGTCAATTTTGGTTCTAAAAACTTACTGTAAAACAGTGAAATAGAACATTTCTTTTAACCATCATATGCCCTATAACTACCTTACAAATCAAGCTAATCTCTGAACAGCTTTTTTGCTAAAAACCAATCATATATTAACGTTATTAAACACAATTTCAAAAATTTTTTTGCTTCCACAACTTTAAGAACACATATACCTACCAAAATATCTATGGATGTTGAGGGTATTTATAACATAAAATGTAGAATTAATATAGTTTAAAGGTACTGTAAATATTTTTCAAGTTAACTATAAAATACAAATGAAGTATTACACATCAATGCTCAAAAAAACAAATGTTACTCATGAGAACTTCATGTATAGACACTGGCAAATATACTTCAGTAGACTCAAAATCCACAGTAAATAATGTAAATTCTTCAACCCTCCTGGTATTAGAAACAGAGTTTAAAATAGGGCAATAATTTGTATACCCAAATTACTCACAGGGTAAGCATTCCTCATAAAATTTTTAAGTTGGAAATATTGTGAATACATATATTTTTTTAAAAAGACCATTTAACTCTGCATACATACCTTTGTCCTTCTTAAAATCCAAAGCATCTTCTTTATCAGTCACTATTTCCTTCATATTGATAATACTTTGGTGAGTAAGCTGCCGGAGAATTTTAATTTCTCGAATTGCTGTAATTGGAAAGCCTTCCTTTTCATTATCCAGACGTACTTTTTTTAAGGCTACCATCTCTCCTATTAAAACATTGAATGAAATCAGATAACCAGCTGACAGAAACAGATGAATTCTTATTAATTTAAATTTATTTTTACTCATAACTTCCATTCCTACATCTTAAAATTATAATTCATGAACTATAGTTTTCAACATGCCAAATAATATTTTGAGTTCAACAAATGAGGTGTCTCAAACAAACTGAAACATTTGTACAAACCATGAAACACTGTACAACTGTAAGAAAGGATGAAATAGGTCTGTAGGTATTGTTTTTTATGGTCTCCATTGTTATATATTTAGTGAAACTATATACCAGGACACTAATGCTTAGGTCTTTTAACTGGTATTTTTTAAGTACAAAAGAAAAGGGTCAATATACCCAGTATATTCATACAGAAAATTTCTGAACAGAAGAGAAAGTATGTGCAAACATACTACCTGCCCAATTATCTAGTAATGATAATGGAGTCCAAAATCTGATTAGCTGTCTCAAAAATACTTGGTTTTTCCCCCACTACATTAAACAAAGATATGAGTGAATTTGATATCAGAGAATATCTAAACCACACACACACAAAGCTAATTACAGATGGTTAATCCTTATCTAAAATGTTCACAATCAGAAGTGTTTCAAGGTTAGGGCGTTTTTTCCACTTTGTAAAACTGCACAAATTTCATAGGCTGAGCATCAACTGGTATAAATATTCTCTATAATAATGGTATGTGCACAACATTTCTTTCAAAAGTAATGGTATTCTTAAAGATTCTCTATCATGAGAAAACATACCCTTTCTATCATTAAAACTTAACTCATTTTTAGGGCTGGCAAGATAGCTCAGCAAACTAAGCGCCTGTTTAGGCAAGCACAGGGACCAGGGTTTGATCAACACACCACATGCCGTGCCACCCCCCAAGGCATGCTGAGCCAGCCACCAGGACCAGGCATGGTGGTGCACGCCTGTAATCCCAGTGCTGGGGAGTATGAAAACAGGAGTTTTCACTACGAGTCCGAGCAATGCAGTGAGACCCTGTTCCAAATACATTTAAAAAGAAAAAAAGAACTTACTCATTTTATGACAGCCTATAATTTGTTTCCATATTTTATTAAAAAACTTTAAAGATATAATCTAACATTCTGGATAATATACTGTTATTCTACTGTAGTGCCTTCAGTAGTTTCTAACTGTAAGGTCATCACTACCTTAATTGACTTTTTTAATCTGTTGGTTTATTTTATGAAGGAATTTAAGCAAAGAAAGATTAAATATTAGTTCCATGCTTATTTAGTAAGAGGCATAGTTTCTGACAAAGCTGCTTCTTCTCTCAAGAACTTTTAAGCATTTTTAAGCTTTCTTGATTATGTTGTAAAAGATTAAGTTATTAATAGTATCCTCTGAGATAATACTAAAAAAACTGAAAAGCTTAATATAAAAACATTTACCAGTAAGACAAATACAAGAGAAAATATTTTTGTCCCATTACCAATGTTTTAAAAGTATTCACCATAGAAGAAAAATAATAAATACTGAAGAACACTTCAAAAAAAACTACGTACACCTACAGAAAAATCACAGTAAATTTGAATTTTACTTTTTCAGAAATTCCTGAAGCCAAACACCTAAAAGAGAGACAGAAATTACATACACTTCATAGGATCAAAGAACCCCGGAACTTGGCATTCTTACCAGTGTCTTTATCCCTGGCTTTGTAAACTTGTCCGTAAGTACCTTCTCCAATAATTCCGATGATGTCAAATTTATCCACACAGCGTTTTCCCCAGTCAATATCTTTTTCTTTGATTTCACCATAGCGTGGCCCACATATTCTATTAAATATAGTTCTGAAGTTTTTACATACAATCAAGCAAACTGAGTAAACTGTTTAATAATTCAGCAACTACCCCAGCCCAATCTTTTATTTTCCTCTCTTCTTGCATATCTGTAACCAGCCTAAGACAAATTATTGATTTGAGATTGTCATTTAAAAAAGGTATGATTTCTATGGACTCATCTCTGTATTTCAAGCAGAAAAAAAGTGTATTTCTATGAAGAGCTCTCAGAAACAAAATGAACCTTTTCGGTGAGATGAACCTCATACTTTAAAAGTTCTCAAACTAACCTCCAGTTGCATTTTTCATAATATTATATATACCAAAAGTGTGGTAATGAATGTTAACAAAAACCCTACAATCTATAGAGAGTTTTTTTGGGAGCAGGGGTAATTCTGAGGTTTGAACTCAGGATCTTGCACTTGCCAGGCAGGTGTTTATGCCACTGAGCTATCTCCCTGGTCCCTACAAACTTTTTATAGCTGGATAAGGAAAGCATCTTAAAGTGGACAATGCCACAAAAATTTTCAGCTTAAGAGAATAAAACATGTATTAAATAGCTCAGAAATCCAATTAGACAGAGACAGATAAATGGATATTACAAAACTTATACATTCAGAAAGATTTTATAATATTTTCATACCACATTTTCAAAAAATAAGACTTAACCAGAAAACAGCATAAATTCTCAGGATGTTCCCAGTATAAATCCAATCCCCAAATATAAGCCCCAGTTAAGATCATCAGTCGGATAATGGAAGCATTAAATTATAAATACATAAATATAAATATTACTGAATACTTTAATAATATAAATTGTAACAAAGAATCTGTAAATACCCAAGTGGGAGCCTCTGGATGAGAGTTAAGTACCCATGTAAACAGATTAAATCAAGACACTGTCTTCCAGGCTTGGTGGCACATACTTATAATTCTAGCACTCAGGACACTGAGGCATGAAGATCTCAAATTCAAGGTTAATCAAGGCTACACAGAGTTAAACATCATTGAATTACACAGTGAGAACCTGTCTCAAAAAGCAAAAATGAAAAACTTGGGCCAGAATTTGGGGTTTGGAGAGTTACGACAATATTCCAAAGATGACATGATTATATTTGAATAAACGTAGATAAATCAGTATACATTTCTACACATGAACATAGCTAACAGTTTACTAAAAAAATAGGACATCCTCTGAAAATAAGGTCTATTGTGTTTGTGGAGCAAAAATCAATATATGATCTGGTTTGGTTTTGAAGAAATACAGTATTAGAAATGATACCAAATTCAACAAGAAAAAAGCTATAGTACTGAAAGTAAATTACCTTTAAGTTTTTCTTTTTTTCTCTTTATATAAGAAAATGATCTCATAGTCTTACATTAGGTACTACTTGAATAGCAATTTTAACATGTAACTCGAAGAATTACTCTCCCTCTCCCTTGTCAAACAGATCTGTACACTTAGCCTGAAGCTAATTTAGAATAAGTAAGACTTCAAATGTTGTTCCATTCCATCTTTGGCAAAATGAATATTGTACTCATTATGGGGGGAAGAGAGATGGTCACACAACTAACTATAAGCAAAGGAAAACACAGCTAGCTGCTTGTCTACTTCTAATTTTCTTTGAACTCAGTGAGTAATGACTTCCACCTTTTCCAATGTGTATGTGTGTTATTTAACTATCTTAATAACAAGAATTAACTTTAATACATATAATACCCCCAAGAATTAATACATTACAAACCATGAGAGAAAATTTGATTTTATTAGGCACATTGGTTAGGTAAGCAATTATGAAAAATTTTTCCAAAACTAATAAGAAAATAAGTAACTTTCTTTTAAAATGTTTTCTTAAATACTTCTAACAACCAGAATCATTTCTACAGAAATTCAAGAGGAAGTAGAAAGCAAGAACATACTTAGGCCTCCGTTTACTATGCAACTGTGTCGCAGTTTTCTTTTCTTCTGGACTCTTGGAAAGATCATCTCCTCCAGGTAGCTCAGGGGGCAGTGGTAAATCAGCAAGCAGACATCGGAGTTTCTTTTCTACTTCTTTTTTAACTGCTTTTACCGAAATATTTCCTCTTAAGCTTAAGAAACAAAACAAAAAGTCACACAAATGAAACCCAAAATTTGGGTGAGAAATAAAAATACAGCAGTGTTTCATGTTTCAGTAGCATACAAGAACCACACGTATTCTATACTATTCCTATCGTAAGATGCGAGTCTGTTTCTTCATTTTCTAGTTATAATCAAACAGTATATTCAACTACAAAATACAAAATTTAGACATAAAGTGTGATATAATTAATTAAAAATGAAGGAAACTGTACAAAAGGTGGCCCCTGGTGAACAAACAATGCATCAACATGTACCATTCTAAGGTAAAATACTAATAATGAGGAAAGTGGGTACAAGATGAAGAATCTATCTGGGTAACTTTTCCATAATATAAAACTTCTAAAAAGTATTCTTCAAAATAATAAGTCTTAAGGTCAAAACTATATACTAAAATTGAAAAATCAACTAAATCATTTCTTATAGAAAAATTAATCAGTTTTGTAAAATCACTTGACTATATTTTGTGATATCAGTTTAATTCTGGTGGAGAGTCAAAAAATGTTTTTCTATAAGAAACAAAACTACATAAAATTATTAACTTGCTATTTAACTTGCCTGTTGAACCTGACATAACAGCAACTTACTGAGCTTCAACTCTTTTTAAGGTTTTTTTCCTTTTGGCAAAACCGGGGATTGAACTTAGGCCCTTGCACTTGCCAGGGAAGCGCTCATTCTCCTGAGCCACGTCCCCAGCCCTTAAGGTTAATTTTTCTACATCAGACAATTCTTCTAATTTTAAGATGGCAATTAATTACTTTTTTTTTTTTTTTTGACCAGCTCAGCCCACACTGAGAGTGAGGCTGGCATGGCATATGGTGCTGGGATCAAACCATGGTCCCTTGAAACTGCTTAAGCTTGCCTACGCAGGCCACTTTAGACTGCTGAGCTATCTCACTGGCCCCCAGAATTACTTTTAGAGGTGTAATTTAATCTTGGTTAGTTCTATGCTTCGTGTGAATGCATAAAAAGCTGTTATTTGAAGTAGCATGCTCCTGTAAGCCCCCTCACTCAGGAGACTCGGGCAAGAGGATCATAAATTCAAGTTCAGCTTGTGCATCAGAGTGAGATTTCTGTCTCAAAAAATAAAAATGGCTGGGAATCTAGCTCAGAGGTAGAAGAACACTCACCTACCATGTGCCAAGGCCCTAGAGTAGAGGAATTAAATTATATAGTCACTTAGGAATTGCTAAAATATCCCAAACACCACAAAATCTTTATCTAATAATATGCTGAAAGAGAATCTTATATTGATAATAGAACTTGGACTTCACGTATTTTCCTAAGTTATGAGGTTTCATAAGCCATTTCATGAGACAACACTGCTGTGGTCCAGAATTAGTAAAGATGTTATCAATTTGATGCAGTAATCACTTCTTCTTTTTTTTTTTTTTTTTTTTTTGTGGAACTGGGGATTGAACTTAGGCCCTTGCGCTTGCCAGGGAAGCGCTTATTCCACTGAGCCATCTCCCTGGCCTGCAGTCATCACTTCTACTCTTGTTAAACAATACTAACCTGTACAATAAATGGATTCTTAATACCATCTAATAAAAACTACTTACCAATATTCAGATCAAAAGTGTACATTTTCTTCAGAAAATGTATTTTCTAAGAGGTTCCTTTACAGGGAAAAATGCTTAAAAACAAATTGGTTTACAATCTTATTTTTACAGTAATGCATGACAGGGCCTATTTCTCAGTGTCTCAATTCAACAAAAAATGTGGGCTTCTATTGGTAAGCATCATATACACTGGAAAATTTAACAATAAATTAACACATTACACTATGTCTCTTTTCAGTAAGCCCTTATATTTTGAGGACAGTTAGGCAAGCAGTAAGATTAAGCATTATGCAAAAAGATTCTCAAGAGTAGTATGGTACCTAAATCATATTTGAAACTCAGTAAAAGGTTCATTCTACAAAGTTACCACTTGAACACACCTAAAAATACACCTATCTCAAATAAGCTGTTTAGGAGGGGTATGATGTACAAGCCTACAACTCCAGTACTCTGGGAGGCTGCAGCAAGAGAACCACACCTTAAGCCCAGCATGGATGATTTAGCAACTTAAGAGACCCCCATCACAAAAATAACAAAGAGATGGGGATAAGTTGAATGTTAAAGCCCTGGATTCCCCAGTGCCACAAAAATAGATTGTAACTTTTAATTAGGCTCCAATTAAAAATTCACATCTAAAGATTCAAATTTACATGGAGCAATGAAGAGCTTCTACTTTTCATCTTTTTAATTTAAAAGACTATTTCTATTCAAATATATTAAATACATTATCAAATATTACTTCCTAAAAATAACATCACATAGCTAAAAACATTATATTGAACATGTACAATAACAAACTGTAAATTATTTTTTAAAGTTTCAAAAAAAAAAAAAAAAAAAAAAGTGTCAGTCCCTGAGTTTGATTCCCAAAAAAAAAAAAAAAAAAAAAAAAAAAAAAAAAAAAAAAGAAAATGCCTTAAGAAGAAATGCCTTAGGGCTGGGCAGACTGCACAGGGATTAGGCTCAATCCCTGGCATGCCATGCTGGCGCTGGCCCTGCCCCAGGGACTGAGACTGGGCCTGATGGTACGCATATAATCCCAGCACTTGGGACACTTAAAACAGGAGGATCACTACATGATCAATCTGTGTAGTGAGACCCTATAGACTGTACTAAATACATTTAGTAAAGATAAAAATTTTTTAAAAAATCCCTTAAGAGAAAAAAATTAAAACTTTCAAGAATGTAAAACTAGATTTGAACAGGGCTCAACAGAATATGCACTTCCCTCGCAAGCGCAAGGGCCTGAGTTCAATCCCCAATTCTGCAAAAAAAAAAAAAAAAAAAAAAAAACTAGATTTGAACAAATGGAAATAAGCCATGTTTTTGTATGGAAAACTATGATACTTTAAAGCTGTCTCAAAATTATTTGATTTTATAGCAGGGTCTCCCCAAAACCGTAAAGTTTTTTATTGGAATTTAACAAACTGACTGATAAATTCTAATAACAACAGAAGAAATGTCAAGAAACTTTCTGAAAAACACTGGCCCTATGAAATAAAATGGTCAACCTATTTTAAAAGATCAGGAAGCACTGCGACTGGGGATTTAGCTTGGCTGTTCACATACCTGGAAAGAAAGAATGAGATATGGAGTTCAATTCTGAGTATCTTAAGCAATGAGGAAGACTACAGGAAGCAAAACAGCCGTTACTCAGTTAATCCAACATTTTTTTTTTTTTTTTTTTTTTTTTTTTTGGCGGAAGTGGGGATTGAACTCAGGCCCTTGCACTTGCCAGGGAAGTACTTATTCCACTGAGCCATCTCCCCAACCCCTAAACCAACATTTTGTAATAACCTATGAGTTGTCAATATCTTAAATAAGTTCGACATAAATATTCATATTTCAGATTTCTTCTAAAAAGGAAAAACTACAGTGGTGGGCCCAAATCCAGGTATAGCAACACTAAACTCAAGATTCTACAGCAGATTTATTAAATCATTAACTGACTCCAACTCCTTCACATGTTATTACCCGTATATCCTCATAATAGAAGAGTTTGAGAGCCAGTATCATGTCTCTTCATGACTTCCCACTCTATACTATAAAGGTGTATTTTTTTTTTGTTTTCCTCCCTTTTTACTCTGCCCAGGACTAGCTTTGGAGAGCTTGTTTTTCCCTTACCCTGCTAGGTTTTTCCTACTTCGCCATATTAAAAAAAAAAAAGAAAGCTATCAAAACATTTAAGATTCTGACACAGAAGTAAAACATGTCAACAGAGAACAGACACAGAATGTCTATATATGGTATATATACAGTTCTGGTTAATGGCCCTGGAGGGGAAGGGTGTACACAATCATAACTACTATCTTCCTTCTTCCCACATTAACCAAAAAGTTATGTGAAAACATCTTCCAACATTTTTCAACCTTAAAAACATAAACATTTTAAAGAAAAGAAAGTGACAGTGTTGACTACATAGAATAAAAAAATATCCAAACAACCACAAAGCATCAAAGAAGACTCAGAGAAGCAAGGTCCTAGACCTCTAGCATAAAAACACCTAAAAATTAATCATAGAAACACACCAGTCACTAGCAACAGAAACATTTTAGCAATTATGTAAAGTCTGTCAAAAATTCAAAATTGACAGTACCCAGTTTTAAATATATAAATTGATATAGCATTTGAAAAACAATTTGGCAGTTTCCATCAAATTTCTAAATGCTGATAACAGTATTCTGACATTTGAAGGTTCTACAAAATTACTAGTATCAAACTTCAAGAATAGTTCATCACCATTATGAACAGAAGTAAGTAGAAAGTATGATGCATCCATTTCTAAAAATAAGATTTCATCTATCCAATACAAAAAGTTCTCCAACACACTAAATGGAAAAAAGCAAGCCAAGGGATAAAGGTGCACAGTATGATTATGATCTTGTTAAAAACAACAAATTATATTGGATGAAAGCAAAATGAGTATCTTATGATTTTTCAAGGAATATACTGCAACTCTGAGAGAAACACACAATTCAAAGCTGGACTAAGAAGCATAGAACCACTACAAGCAAATGACATCATATCAAAAGGATAAAGGAATACAATTTAAAAGAATTCCTACTGGGGTTGGGGTTATGGCTCAGTGGAGTAAGTGCTTTCCTCGCAAGTGCAAGGGCCTGAGTTCAACCCCTGGTTCCACCAAAAAAAAAAAGAAAAAAGAAAAAAAAGAAATCCCACAAGCCAAATATCCCCCCCAAAAAATGTTTAGCACCAAAAAGAAAAGTAACTGTAAATATAACAAAATAAAAATCCACAATACTGGAATGACTAAATGGAGCTTAAAAAATCTTTTTACTTGTATTAGCTTTATTACCAGATACTGTTAAAAGGACGAATAAAACTAGAAAATTGCTATCTGCTGTCCTTACTATAATAACTAATTAAGATAAGTATCATTAATGGATGTTAATAGGAGATCTAGTGTTGAGGAAAGGATACCCAGACACTAATGAAGTATTTAACCTACATTTTACTTGTATTTGTAAATGAGGGAATGTACCTTATATATCTGCAGATCTTGAAGTCAGTTATCACCTTAATCAAATAACTGTATTACTATTACTAAAATAAAGCAATTTTAACATGTTGTTCCTCCTCCAGCATTAAGCATGTAAAATCACCTCCTAAATAATCAGACCAAAACCCTATTCTTGATCTATTCAAGGCCCAATTAAATTTTCCATTTACAGGAAATGAAAGTTAGAGACAAGTTGAATGTCACCAAGTAAGAAATTCCAGATAAATCCTAAAGTGTGATACTGTATCACACTATTGACTGGGATTATTCAAAAAGTCATAGGAAAGAAGAGTACTGGGCAAACGTAAATATGGACAGGAGGTGACACTACGCAACTCTTTTTTATCTACATAGGTAGTACCATGACTGAACTGGAAACTGCATTATTCTTGGAAAATAAATGAAAACAATTCAGAGTAAAATATCATGAGAGTTACTATTCATTTTTAAATATAGTAGTGTAGCAAAAAAGTACATGTCCACATATATTTTCCCCTATTCCTTTGAGAGAGAGAGAAGGCAGAGGGGGAAAGAAAGATGCTAACATACTAAGTAAAATGTTACTACATTTGCTCAATCTAGATAAAGGTAATACAGGCACTGACTTTATTAGTTCTTTTTCAAGTTTTCTAAATGCCTGAATGTGAACAAAACACAAAAGTATAACTAGTAGAGATTTTCAGAATCAAGGTCACATAAACACACAGAGCCCCTTGTATTAATTTATTTGAGGACACAACAACAATAGTTAATCAAGAGCTGCTAGAGGCCTGCTTAAAGGAAGCAAAAAGAAATAGTTTTCCCTAAGATACGGCTAACAAGACTTTGCAGACCATGAATCTTCTTCAGTATGATTTTCAAATTTATGGTGAATGGCAAATAAACAAAAATTTGGATTTCATAAAGCATAATAGAAAAGAATGAGAAAGAGTTTGAAAACTATTTTCCAACTAACAGTCATTCAGCACAAAAGAAAAAGAACAGAAGAGTGGGCATGGTGGTATACACCTGTAATCCCAGCGCTCTGGAAGACTGAGGCAGGAGATCCCACATCTCTGTGCCCAGCCTGCTAAACTTGGCAAGACCCTCTTACATTGGAGGGAAGGGAGAGAAGGAGGGAGGGAGGGCCCACATGTGCACAGGCTGGGGATATAGCTCAGTGTGAAGATGCTGGTCCAATCCCCAGTACCACCACCCAAGGAAAACAAGTATATAGGTGTATGTTACGATTTAAAACCAAAATATACTGCAAAAGTCTCTTGTGTTTTAAACAAATCTTTTTTTGTCTCCTGCTTCCCCATCCCTCCTTTTTCCTACTATCATATGGAGATAAGCACCTTCCCCTATTCTTACAGCCAACCCAATCATTACTAAAGCCTTTAAAACCTGTGAGTCAAAATAAATTTCTCTTCCCTTTATGTTGTGAGTATTGGTTATTTTCTGAGAGTAACAGAAAATAAAATTTTAAATATAAAATTATCATGACCATTACTTTAAGGCACATGAACAGCAACAAGAAAAGGTAGGTCAGGTGGGTGGAAGGTACTGAAACCTCCAATTCTCTTTTACCAAAACTGAACGTTTTCACACAAATCACTTGCCCTGTGTGTTGGCACATGCCTGTAATCTTACCACTCTGGGAGGCTGAGGCAGGAGGTCATTGTGAATTCAAGGGTAGCTTCAGCTACCTGGAGACACCATATCAAAAAAAAAACAATCATCAACAGAGTACTATATCTAGACAGGCATGGCAACACACACCTGTAATCCTAGTAATTAGGATGCTGAGGCAGGAAAATGCCAAGTTTGAGACGAGACTGCACTACACAACAAATCCAAGGCCAGTCTAGACTATATAGTGAGATAAAGTCTCTAAACAACAACTATCAGAAAGTACTAGGTCTATTGGCACTATGTTGTAAAATACAATAATAGTCATTTTCAATAAAACACTAAAGGAGTTCTATCTTTATAGGACTGATTGGTACAAGTAATCATAGTATCTAAGATTCTACAATTCGCAAAATTCTTTCCATCAACCCACTTAATCTTTATTGCTAATCTGTGAGGTTAAGTGGTAAATATTTTCATCCTGGATAAAACTAAACTTAATGAAGCTGATATCACCATACTGAATGAGGTACAAGTAGATTAAAAACTTAATATTCTACAGCCCACAACAAATTTTAGTGCAGTGCTCTGAACACCAAAGTAAATAAAAAATATCTCGTCCCACCCGTATCCTTCAATATCCATTCATTTTATTTTTTCACAGTATACCTTTTATCACCTAAAATCTGTTTTAAGAAGAAAAGCAAAAATAATGTCTCCTTTTTTCACAACTAAATTAGGTGAATCATTAGGTGAATCAACTAAAGTAGGTGGATCATAACCACTGAAATAAAGGACCACTGGTACAGAGTCAATCTTTGACCACACAGGTTAGTAGTAGTAGTAGTAGTAGTAGTAGTAGTAGTAGTAGTAGTAGTAGTAGTAGTAAGGAATCTTAAAAGGAAATTCCATACCCATGAAACACAGGAAAAGAAAGCAGACAGACAAAATGACAAAACTCAGATGAAACAGAAAATTCACATTCAAAGAAAGAATGACAAACTCACCACCTCAGCAGATGCAAAAGGAGTACCACCTTAAACTTTTACATGGGTTTATATTTATTGAGTTCTCCAAAAGATCCCAAGGAAAAACCTGACCCTACACAAAAATGAAAATAAAGTACAGAAGCACCTTTCTCACTGAACTTGGCCTCCCAACAAAAACTGCAAGTCTACTGCTAGAAAACTTCTGTGTTCCTGGACAACAGCACAACCTGCAAATAATACGATTACAACAGTGTTTTACAGTGCAGGGAACACAGGAACATGATCAAACTTTTGCATGCTCTGAAATATATAAAATGCTCATAATGCTAAAGTAAGCACTTGAAAGAAGTGGCACTTTCATCCAGTTTTCAAGTTCTATAGATGAAGTCAGCTAGGAAAACTGCCCACATAACTTCTTTTTAATAGAAAGTGATACTGTAACATCATGTAATTCAGTTATGGCCCTAATTTTCTGATCAAGGAAGATTATGGAGCCACAGAGGAATGTTATCAATGATCTACAGTGTGCCTAAGGAGAGTCACATGAAGAGAAAACTTTCTCTCAGGCTCTCACAGAGAGCAAACTGATCAAGCAATGGCCATGACTATTCCACATGGCTGACACAGACAAGGGATCTACAGAGTGAAGTACAGGATTACAGGATAGACTCTGAGGGGACTTGACTGACCTCATCAGATACAAAAGTTACATTTTTTGTTATATAGGTCTTGCTTTATCTCAGTCTTAACCATCCAGCAGAAAAGTATAAAAAAGAGCTATATAAAATAAAGCCATAATAATATGCTGAGCTATAAATGGCTCTACTCAACAACTTATTCAGATAACCCACTATTACTGTGGACTGCTGGACTCTGTTGGATTGTTTCGCTGAATTCAAGCACTTATAATAATTGAATGACAATAGAACACCCATCTCTGCAGGATTAAACAAAAAAAAGGCGGGGGAGGATACAAAGGAAGGACCATTCTGTATTTGTATATACAGTACAGTTAGGATAAATATGAAGTACTTTTGCATAATTCTATGAGAAGAAAGATTTGCACTAATAGTGTTTGGACAGAATATCCTATCTGCTTCTTGTACTATGGACAACCACTAGGAAGATAACAATGTAAAAAGTATTAATTGATGGGCTGGGGAGATGGCTCAGTAGAAAAAGGCTTCCCTGGCAAGCTCAAGGGCCTGAGTTCAATGCCTAGTTCCGCAAAAAAAAAAAAAAAAAAAAAAAATATATATATATATTAATTGAAACGGTAGTATAATTCAGCTTTAAAAAAAAAAGTATACAACTACATTCTCTTAATTCAATGAATAGAGGCATCAGCTCTAATTGTAAATAGAATATCATGTCTGCACCCTGTACAACAAATAACCACTATAAAAACAATATACAATGTATTAATTATTGAATCTGTTCTACTAATTTGACTTGAAATTGTCTCATTACTATTTGTTCCTCAATACAATTATGGAAAATAAAAATAAAGGTCTCTCCTTTGAAAAAAGAAAGTAAGAAGAAAAACAACTCTAATTTCTTCATAAAAGATAAAAATGGTTAAATGCTATCATTAGTAGATAAATCACACAACAGCAAATTCTATTGTGTGATACATAAAAGAAACTTCAGCTTCTCACAGTACTACAGTAACAGGCATGTGCTACCACACTCAGTTAAGAAACATTCTTAGGGGCATTCACTTTACCATCAACACCTTCTTCTTCTTTAAAATTAAAAAAAAAAGTTATCCCTGATAGTAATAGAAAATTTGAAGCATATTAAAGGAAACACAATCACTTTGAAATTTTTCTGTAATGTAACTAATCCCTACTTGTGAAAAAATGTAAAATAAGAGTTAAGAAAGGACTAAATTAAAAAGTAATAAATTCTTAAGGTAACTAAAGAAACTTAAGATATATATGATATATACAATTAGGAGATTTATAGCAATTAGAACAGGCTCTCATAGAATAACATGGCTGTGACAGTATCTGCAAGGAAAACAAAGTCAAAGAAAATATTGATATTTCTAATATCAATTCCTCTTGAAATGTACATTATTATATTCCAGGCAATGATAAATTTTTTCTAAAATGTTCACCATAAAAAGCAGTTTTGTAATGGTTGGACAGGATATTATGTCGGCTTCTAGTACTATGGACAACCACTAGGAAAATAACAAGGTAGAAAGTATTAATTATTGAATCTGTGATATAATTCAGGTATAAAAAAATAAGATAAGTAAACAGCTACACTCTCTTAATTCACTGACTAGAGACATCTTCTATAATAATGTCTGTAAGTATAATATCACGTATGCACCTTAAATGATACCAAAAATTACGAAGTTTGCAATGTATTAATTTATCGAATCTGTCCTATTAATTTGTCTTGAAACTGTCTCATTGCTATTTGTTCTTCAATAAAATAAATAAATAAATAAATAAATAAAAGCAGTTTTGCCATTTTATAAGCAATATACTTCATGCTATGATCTACAAAATAAAATTCATTTAGTTATTGCCTTCTTTACTCTTCTGGGGAGAGAAATTAGGAAGATGAAATTACTTCTCACTTAAACATGATTTTTTTCTTTGGACAGGTCTGACACATCTGTGTACACTCACCTATCAGCATCTTTATCCTCAGGCAGCATGGGAGGCAAAGGTAATGGTGGCAGGGTAGAGGTCACTAATGTCACATGTTGCTCCTTCTCCTTGGCTCCAAGGCTTGGTGTCAGTGGTTTGGTTTTCTCTTTGAGAGATACTGGTTCCTCCTTTATAGCAGCAGATTTACTCTCCTTCCCAACTACAGCTGTTTTCTTGGTGGCTTTATCTAAAACCAAATTATTTTCTACCTTTGTTACCTGAAGAGGTGGCTTTGTTTTTGCCTTGTCATTTTTCAAAGTTCCACCACTTGAAGGTGAAGGTGCATGCTCAGTTTTAACTTTCTTCACATCCTTCACATGGTTGGTTTGTGATGAGCTGGCTCCAGTTTCTGTGATCCCCTTGGTTGGTGTAGATGTGTTGGAGGCTTTTGCAGCTTTCGTAGCTGCCTCTGCAGCCTTGGCCGCTTCTGCAGCCTTCGCTGCTTCTGCAGCTCGTGCTGCTTCTGCAGCACGTGCTTTTTTATTCTTGTTCAACTCAGCAGCCAGGCTACTCTTCAGAGTGAGAGTGCTAGGAGAAATGCTAGAATGACGACTCCGGGATCTAGACAATCTGTGCCTGCTACGAGACCTTGAATGCCTAGACGAGTATGGACTTCTACTTCGGGATTTGGCAGATCGTCTGGTGAAAAATAATTAAGATTTAGTAATTAGAAATATTCAATTTAAAATGTACAGAGTGTTAACTGGAATCTGTGAAACAGACATTTACTTCATTTCAAAAATCATCATGTAGCTTTTGGAAGAATTGTTTTTTAAAGAAAAACGAAGTGCTTTAAACCAAAATAATATCTGATGGCACAATTTTCTGGAAAATACTTTGCCCTACCTTTCGCTTGACTTACAAATTCCCAAAGGTGATGCTAGAGAACAGCACCCCTCAGCAAGAAAAAAAAATACTGTGATATTAGGAAACGACAAACCATCACCACTGGCTCTGAAAACATAGGCAGAAGACAGCTGTGACAGCAAAACCACACACAGCACAGGCTGACCAGCCTAGCTGGAAGATACCTGTAACTTCAGGGCTCTGAGGCCAATGTGAAAAGGACAAATCTATCATTTAGCAATAAATAAAAATAGGACTAATTTCAGAAAGAATTTTTCTTACAAGTTTGCACATGCTGATTAAACTACCCATGAGAAGAACCACTTCACTCATACAAAATATCTTAAAGGGCTGGGTACGTGACTCCAGTGGTAGAGTTCTTGCCTTGCATATGAATGCTCTGTGTTCTATCCCCAACACCAAAAAAAAAAAAAAAAAGCGTGCCTAACTTCATAAAGTATAACAAGACAACAACGATACTATTCCCAAGCTAAAGCTCCACTAGCAACCTTTTCATAAATAAATAGCCAAAAAGTTATATACACATACATGTATATGTATAAAATTTAAATCTTTAAAGTGTTAGACGATTATGACTTCCTATCATAGTAAATTAGAATACAGTGTGAACTAAAACTGAGGGTTTCAAACTCCTGGCTCAGTAAAACTACAAAAATCTAAAACTCAGAACTACTTCATCATGATGGCACAATTTGGTTTTTAAAAACTATTTCAAAAACTGGGCCTGCTGGCGCATATGTGTAATCACAACACTCTGGGAGCTTTGCTAAGGCAAAGGGATCACAAATTTAGGACCAGTCTGGTCAACTTAACAATTCATTGAGGTTCTTTCTCAAAAAGGTATCATTTAATTAATAAAAAATAAATTGGGGGCCAGCGAGATAGTTCAGTGGACTAAAGTGCCTCCTTAGGCAAGCTTAGGCAAGCTTAGGCAAGCTTAGGCAAGCAGGGACTGGGGTTTGATCCCTGGCACTACAAGCCACACCAGCCAAGCCCCCAGGGCAGGCTGAGGGGACCATGAGTCTGAGCTGCATAATGAGACCCTGCAACAACCAAATATAAAACAAACAAATAAATGAAAAGAGGGAGGCTAGAGATACAGCTGAGATAAAAGGCCCTGGGTTTAAAAAAGCAAAACAATGCTGAGCATACATGTCAAGTACAATCCCAGCTCTCAGAGACTGAGACAGGAGGGTCTCAGCAAGTTCAAGGTCATTTTGGACTACCTGTCAGACTCTATCTCAAAAAGAAAACAATTTTTAAAAAAGAACCTAAAACAGAAAAATCATTACCTTTAGGACAAATTCAAATGCAAATCAACTTCTTCCTTATTCTTTCAAAAACAATTATGTACAGACCCAAATAGTGTCAACAATGAATGAGCTAGTGTTTCATTCAAATCTCATGCTTTATATTAAAAAAATGCTTTAGACTAACACAAATACTAGTTTGGAAAATATTCCAATTCTAACCTAACTTCTGCTTATCATTCAATACTCATATATATCAATCATTAAAATTACTCATCAGTCAGCTTACAATTTTACTCATGGAAACAAAACATCTGATATATGAACGGATAATTTGGTTGAAAGTAACTTGGACAACTTCAAGTTAAGACAGAAAATGCTATAATTCAAAACACCTAGCCACTTTTTAAATTTCCCCTCCCTCAGACTCTGCTGAGTTTTAAACTCTGATCAAAATCACGGTTTATTTCCCTGATCAACTCTTGATAAGCAGCGGGAAAAAGCAGATAAGACTGTCATCTCACAAACTAACAGCACAGTGGCTTAGCAAGCAGTTTTTCTCCAGTGACCTCTCCTACCCTGGCAAGACTGGTTATCATTTTCACACATGCACACAAATTATATTTACCAGAGAATTATGAGTAATTTTTCCCTAAGAAAAAGGATACAAAGATACTAGGAAAATTCTAAAGAATTACTTCCTCCAGCTTATTAAATTATCTCAGGCAGAATCTGAATAAGAAACAATCAGCAAAGACTTAGAACTGTTTTGTTCTGTAAAGAAGGCCATTTCTGAAATGCCATTTTTATGCTAGTTGACTGCTTACATCTAACAGATTCTTCTATATTCAACCTCCAGAATTTCTCTCCAACTCCCCTGTTGCGTTAACATATTTAAAGCCTTAATAAGCTTGAATTCTCTCAGACATGTCAAATTTCCTAGTAAATCCCAACAGTATGTTTACTATTTGTAACAAACATGGTTTAGGAACCTAAAAATAAAGACAAAACTCAAAATTAGGACTTTTTGCCAGGCATTTTTGCCAGGAATGGTGGCGCATGACTGTAATCCTAGCATTCAGGGGAGGCTGAGGCAGGAGGATCACTGCAAATTGGGAGGCCAGCTTGGACTACATAAGGAGACCCTGTCTCCAACACTGTTAATCATAATTTAATGCTTCAGACATTCAAAGTTGCAAAAAGACCAATGCATCTCTGAAACTAGACATATTACACCATATTAAGTTCTGTTACCAGGAATTAAACTCAGGACCTTGCACTTGCCAAGCAGGCACTTGTGCTGCTGAGCTACGTATATTCCTGGCCCTCACCATTTAATGTTTTAATAAAAGAATAAGAGAGTAGGTACCAAGTCCAACTGCCTTGTCTTACAGATAAAATTCTTTTTAAAATGTTTTTATAAATCCTAGTACTGGAGGGGCTGAGGCAGAAGGATCATTGTAAGCTAGTGGCCAACACAGACTACATAGTGACACCCTGTCCCTCCTCCCAAAAAAAAGGTTTTCTAATTTCTAATATTGTTAAACAT
Organism: Ctenomys sociabilis; assembly: GCA_004027165.1. Lineage (NCBI taxonomy): Eukaryota > Metazoa > Chordata > Mammalia > Rodentia > Ctenomyidae > Ctenomys > Ctenomys sociabilis. The sequence continues at coordinate 5,983 of PVKA01002417.1, read as the reverse complement.
GATGAACACATATTAACTATTTCTTGTCTTTTATGTTTTTAAAAGATTACAGGACCTTTAAGTTTCAACCTCTATGTTTCTAAAAAGCTTTCCTAAATGTTCACAACTCCAAAGAATGATTAGAGTTAAAACACAACAGCTAGTACTCACTGTTAATTAGGCTAACTTGTGTCTGTTGGAGAGAAAGCATGGTTTCTTCTTCATCTGAGTATACCACACAATCTTTCCAGGAGTCCAGTTCTTCAGGGAACTACAGCTAATGAGCAAACACAATCCCTGGCAGAAACTGTCTTCCACCACCCTGGCTCCACCACACCAGGCATCTTCTTCTCCAGAGCACTCATGGGCTCCGACAGCGCATTATTTTTCTCACTTCTTTATAGAGTTTCCTGAATCAGTAAGAAAACATTGCCAAGAGTTCCCAAAATTCTCCCAACCTTTGCAGCCCCTTCATTCAACTCTCTTGAACTATCTAAATTGCACTCCATTTCCTTCTAGATAGAACCTCCACCGATTTCCCTGTACACCTGTTTTTAAACCAAAAATTGTTAGATCCTAAATTCAAATTTTTGGCTTCCTATTATAAAATTCAACCCCTCAGTATATAAAATTCTACTGAAAAAACATTACCCAAAAGAACATTCTGGAATGGTGGAAATATTCTACACATGTGATATACACTTTTTAACCTAAGTTTTCTACCCTGCTTAAACCACATTCCAACAGCAACAATGTCCATTTCAAAAATTACTGTTGATTGCCTTAGAAAGATATGAAAACATCTACCAAATTGAAAGAACTATAAAACATAAGGTGGAAATATTTTTTAAAATTTTCCTACAGTCAGGCACAGTGGTGCATGCCTGTAACACCAGCACTCAGGAGGCTGAGCAAGAACTGCTGCAAATTCAAGTGTGCTATATAGAGAGTCCAAGGCCAGCATGAACTATAAAGTGAGACACTGTCCTGTAAAAACAATTTTTTTCCTAACGTTTTCTACTATCTTACTTCTGATTATTTTCTTACTTCTAAGGCTGTTTCAGCCTCTCATGGTACTGTAACTTATTCCTTCATGTAATAGCTGAAATGATCACCTAAATGTTGTTCCTCTCCATCACCCTCCCTACTCCCAACTATGACATATGTACCTTTAAAACAACACTGCTAAAATATTAAAGACTTCCTTTCCTAATCCCTTCGTAGACAGACCCTTTTCTTGGGCAATGACACCCACTAAGTAAGAGCCCATAGTACCCTTTTCTGCCTTTCTCCTGCCTCCAGCTGACTTCCAAGTCCTGCCAACTCTACATCTTAAGCATCTCTCCAGTTTTTCACTTTCTCCCAATAGCTACTATTTCATACCTGGCCTATGTTTTCACTTACCTGGTCTAGTGTGACAGTCTCTTTACCAGGAACCACCTGTAACTTTCTCTCCATGCTGCTATGTGAATAATCATTCAGTTTCCCTTCAACCAAAATTCTTTTGCCATGGCATACATACAAAGCCCTTGTCCAGCCATCCCAAAACACTGGAAATGCCAAGCTTAGAATTTTTGTCTCACATGCCTCTCTTTAACTCCTTCATCTACTAAACAAACAAATACACACACACACACACACACACACACACACACTATACAAAATCTATCATCTATGAAGGCTCTCTTTATTACACTAAGCTGCTACAGAGGTTTCTCTGACCCATGACTCCACCCCACTTTGTTCCTATCTCACTAGAATAAAAATAATTAGATAAGCTATCTTCCCCAACTAAGCTGTGGATCACTGCAGTTTCATAGCCTGGACTTGTAGCTCACACCGGAAAACTGTGGATGCTCAATCTAACCGATTTAGTACACTGAATGGACTGACCTTCTTAACCTCCCATCAAGGTGCTGCCTAGTGCCTCAGTGTCAGGGTTTGTCTCCTAAGAATACCATCTTCTCCAGTTTCTACTGAAAGACTGACTACACTGTCCTACAGTGCAAGGTGTGGTGAAAAGTTCTTCTTTGTTCATAAAACCTTACTAGGGGGTTCTCCCCACACATAGGAAGCAATTTCTCCTTTCTTTTCACTTTTCTGTGACCTGTTATATCACTCTTAACTTTGGATTTTAGATGTTATACTAGAAAATTAAACTTCAAGGAGCAGAATCCAGGTCTGATTTATTTTTGTACCACTACACAGCCCAAACATAGCTTACTATCACACAGATTTGCAGTTTTTTGCTGAATAAGTATACTACACTGAACCTCACTACCTACAAAGCACATTTATAGGCAGTTTTCATTCAATTTATTCTTCTTAGCAACCAAAGTACAGAAAACTCATAAGTTACTGATAAAAAATAAAATAAAAAAAAAAGATTAGTACATTTAGAGCTATAAAGAGGTAGAGTCACTTCTCAAGGGCAAAACTTGCCATCCAAAACCCGGCACTATTTACTGAAACCGCAATGTACTCCTTCACCTCCATTACCTAATTTTTACCCATCTTTCACAAATCAAGTTAAATTCTAATCTTTATACTTTCCATCTCCTGAAATCACATAGTACTTAACATGTGCTGCCTTGCATTTTGTGTCTTTGTCTTCTAAAAACATAAACTGGACCAGGTTTGATGGCACATCTCTAATCCCAACTCCTTCTAAGAAATGTGGCAGGAGATCACAATGTTAAGCCCCGCCTAACCAATTTAGCAAAACTTTATCTCAAAATAAAATCAAACCAAACCAAGCCAAACCAAACCAAATAGATGAGCAAGGGATGTAACTTAAGATTTCTCTGTGTTCAATCCTCAATACAGGTATGCACACATACAGAAATTCTTACTACATGTAGAATAAAAACAAAATTCCTTATAATGACCCATAATACCTAAACTGCCTCCCATATTTACACCTTAACTTAGGTTCTAGGCACTATTGTCCTCTTCTCTGGCTGTTCAAAAAGCCAAGCTTCTTCCTCCTGATTTAATGTCTTAATACATATTGTTTTCTTTCCCTGGAATGTGTGTATCATATAGCTCTTTTTAATCATTCCAGAATTAATATAGATACTACTCATTATGAAAAACTGTCCAAAGGTATAGCCTTTGAAGAAAATAGTGTGATAAAATCACTATACAACACTATGAAAGATTTTCTCCTTTTTTCTAGCACCTAGAGTAGTAATATTTATATATGCTATGATGGGGGGGTCAATCAAAACACTCTAGAATTTTTATTAACAACAAAATCTAGACTGTAAAGGACACAGGAGGATTTGGGAGCCTGGGAGGCACGTGTTTTGGTATTTTTTTTGGAGACAGCCTATCAGTATGTAGCCCAGGAAGGCCTGAACTTGTAGCAATCCTCCTGCTTCAGCCTCCAGAGTGCTGGGATTATAAGTGTGTGCCACCATGCCTGGGCTTTGATTCTTTTTTTTTTAAAGTATTATAGATTCACATACATGATAGGCACTCTACTATGGAGCTACATTACCAGCCAAATATGATTTTAGATTTTAAAAAAAGAAAAACAACTAGGTATTTAACTAAGCACAATGATACATACTTGTAATCCCACTTAATGTACACAAGAGGTTAGAGCTGGAGGGCTGTAAATTCAAAGCCAGCCTGGGCAATTTAGCAAGATTCTATTACAAAATTAAAAAGGGTTGGTATAACTAGTAGTACAGCTCCACTAGGTTTAACCCTCAGTAAGAAAAACCCTCAATGTTTAAAAATTTCACAGCTAAGTATCTTGTGAAAAAAGACTAAATGCTTTCCCTCCACAATCAGGAATATGACAAGGAAGACAACTCTTGCCACTCTAATAATTGCAATTAGGTATGAAAAATAAGTAAGTGGAACTAGACTACAAAAATAAGTAAAATTATCTCTATTTTTAGGTATCATAATCTTCTACATTAAAAAGTCCTGAGGGATACACTAAAAAAATTAAAAGCTAAAAATGAGCCAACATAGTAGTATATATGCTAAATGCAGGAAAAGCAACAACTATAAGTCTGTACACTAGAAATAAACAAAATGAAAACAATAATTATAACAGCCTTTAAAAAAAAAAGAATTTTAACAGAACTGTGAGCTGGCCAAATAGTTCAGCAGATTAAAGCACTTGCAAGCAGGCACAGGGGCCAGGGGTTTGATCCCTGGGCCTGCCACTCTTGGGAGGCTGTAAATAGATCAATAGGAGTCTGATCTAGAAGTGAGACCCTGAACATCCTGTAGACCCTTCCCTTACAGAAAAAAAAAAAGAGTGCAAGGCCTGCACTCGGAAAACTACAAAACACTGAGAGACATTAAGGAAAATCTAAACAAGGGAATACATCCCATGTTCATGTATTAAATGACTTAATACTATTTTAAAATGTTAGGTAACAGTCCTCAGATTTATCCACAGACTGACTACTCTCTAAGCAAAGTCCAAGCTGGCCTTTTTATTTATTTAAGCAGTAATTGGTAAACTGATTCTAAAACTAAAAAAATGCACAAACCTACAATTAGTCAAAGCAATCTTTAAAAACACCAAACAACGTACTTCCTGATTTCAAAATTTACCACAAAGTTAGAGTAATCAAAACTATCAGGTACTGGTATGCAGAGGGACATGAATCAAGAGAATAGAACTTAATAGTACAAAAAAAAAAAAAAAAAAAAAAAAACCTCACAGTTATGTTCAGTTGGTTTTCAACAAGGATCCCAAGACAATTCAATGGAAAAAAATACACATTTTCAACAAATAGTGCTAGGACAATTAGACATTCACCAGCAAAAAAGAACACACAGACCTTCTCTCACCATACAAAAAACCAACTCAAAAATGTATTAAAGGACTAAAATTGCAATACCTTTAGGATAATATTTGAGTCTATGGATTCATCAAAGTTTTCCTATATAATTCCAAATGTACAAGCCATAAAACAAATATAAATACACTAGACTTCATTAAAATAAAACATCTGTTTTAACAGACCACATCAAGTTACAGAATGAAAAAATATTAGCAAAATCTATACCTGATAAAGACTTACATCAAGTACATTTATATATGATACAACAATATAATAAACTTTTTAAATGGGCAATAGGTTTAAATAAAAGTTTCTTCAAAATAGATAAGGAAGACACAAATAGTGTTGTGTTAATAGCCTAAAACACAGATGCTTAACTGCATTCATCAGTCAGAGAAATGCAAGTCAAATGAGATGACTTCAAACACCAGAATGGCTATTAACCAAACAACTTCTGCCATGCATGTGGGCAAAGTGGAACACTGAAATAATTGCTGGTGTGAGTGTAAAATGGATACACCACTTCTTTGGCAGTTCCTCAAAATGTTCTACATCAAATTACAATACCACTTGATAAGCCTATGAATATACTCCATAAAAATAAAAAATATATGCTCATGAAAAAAATTACAAAAGTTCATAAAGCATAAATCACAGTAGCAAAAAAAAAAAAAAAGATGTTCACCAACCAACAATATAAGATGGTATTACATACATAATGGGAACATTATTTTACCATAAAAAGGCTAAATTATTTCATGATTAAAGAAGCCAGTCACAGATGACCTAGCATTGTATAATTCCACTTAAAATGGGCATAAAAGCAAATTCAGCTGAAATACACTAAAATTAAGTGATAAGGGCTCGGAAGATGGCTCAGTAGAATAAGCGCTTGCCTGGCAAGTACAAGGTCCTGAGTTCAATCCCTGGTCCCATCAAAGATAAAAATTAAAGTAAAATTAAATTAAATTAAATGACAGATGGACAACTTTGAAGCTATTATAAACCCATGAACTGTAAAATTTTAGAATAAAGTGGGAGCTCAATACAGTGGCAAGGGCCTATACTCCCAACTACTTGGAAGGCTGAGGCAAGAAACAAACTGGAAGCCAGGGAGATGGCTTAGTGGAATAAGTACTGATTTGGCAAGCGCAAGGGCCTCAGTTCAATACCCAGTTCCACCAAAAAAA
>PVKA01002416.1:0-125338 GCA_004027165.1 Ctenomys sociabilis | reverse complement strand
TTTTTTGTCTTTTTGAGACAGGGTCTCACTACGCAGTTCAGGCTGGCCTTAAGCTCACTTTGTAGCTCAGGCTGGTCTGGAACTCACAACAATCCTCCTGCCTCAGCCTCCCGAGTGCTGGGATTACAGGCATGCGCCACCATGCCCGGCTTGGGCAACAGGTTTTTTAGCATATTTGCTAGAGGGTCTCCAGGGTCTCACTATGTAGATCAAACTTGTAGTGACTCTCCTGTTTCGAGTCTCTCAAGTGATGGGATTATAGGCATATGCCACCACACCCAGTGTCAGTCACTATCTCAGCACCAGCAGGGGTTATGCAAGGGATTGAACCCCCAGCCACTGCATTCTGACTAAGCAGTAAGCAACAATTTTGACTCTGCACAGCAAAACACTGTGCAAATGATTCATCAAAATGATGTCAGAGAATGCATAAAATGTACAAATATAAGGCAAAAATATACACTATACGTGTACTTTATACAACAATGTTATGCAAATGTTCAAAACTTTCCCTACAATCAATTTGAAATCTTTGCTCAAATCAAAATAATTTCGAGATCTAAATTTCAAACAATACTGGACAAGTGAGAGTTGCTTACAATCATTAAAACACTAGACAGTGTACAAATCTTTAAAGAAAGAAAACATCAGACACCATCACTGAAAATTTTTTGGTTTAATGAATAATCATCATTTTCACAAAGTTGTTGAAAAACTACTAGCAGAGGCACAATTCTTACTAAGGCTAACTTGAGAATCTCAGACACCTAAATACATTTTTTTTTTGCTTTTTTCTTTTTGTTTATTTTTTTATCTTTTATTCATTATAATGAGAAAAAATATAAAATAGCAACAGACCTCTAAATTAGGATAGGCCCAATAAGAATGTGAGTGCAATTTAGCATTCTTATCAAAAAATCCTGTAATCTATAAACAGGACACACATTCTTTGATCCAGCTAAGTTGATGTACAGCAGACTGCTGTGGCCAAGCATGGGACACAAGCCGGAGGACATGGGCAGCAAAATGAGGCAGGAGAATGGCAAATGCCAGTTTCATCTAGGGAACATACTGAAATCTTGTCTGAAAATAAAATGCTTTTAGGTACATCCTTAAACTGCAATACTTGGCAACAAAAACCCAAATGATATTTAGTACAATATATCTACATAATGATTTGTACACGTTTTACCAGAAAATACTTGGAGTACATAAAAAGTGTTTCAAAACTCAAAAACTATGCACAAACAATAAAAAATTTAAATTCGAAAGGACCAACTTTGACAGATATTTCTACTGAATTTAGTGAAGAATTTTGAAGTAGGAGATGAACACAAGCGTGTGGCCTTTTCCTGTACTGATGAGTGTACTGCAGCTTTATGCTATGTAATTAATAGAAGTAAGAAACATAACTGTGTACAAATAGCATTCACAGTTTTGAAGAATGTGGTGCTTGAGCACATGTGGTACTCATCCAAGCAAAAGGCACTCCATGATCATTCTCCTTAATAAGCCAGTTCATTCCTGTGTTTGTGAGCCTACCTAAAGTGTTTCCAAAGGAGAAGCCTTTCACTGACATGTATGTTAGTAGGAAGCATGATCCAGAGCTGTCTCTGGCGGAGGACAATAACTACTTCCATAGCACTAACCACAGGCTAGACAGCTGCCCACAGCTCATCCAAAATTTCCTGGATGTCAGACAGGGTCTCCTCTGTAGTAAATTGCTGGAGCCCTGGGCAAGCAAGCATTGGTGGAGACCTGTGCATGCTTGGCATAGGTGCATTTTGCCACTGAGAGCACAAGGTAGTTTCCCCATTCTTCTGCTGTGAAATAAAGGACCCCTGCTGACACAAATTGATGGGGCTCTGGTAGGCTTGCAATTGGTCCCAGGTTGGCAATTTGTAATTGTGCTGCTGAGGATGTGGCAGCTGGGACACCTCAGGCCCCCAAAACCTTGGTTGACATGTTGGAAATACAGGATATTGATAAGGGGCCCTCTGTTCCTCTTGCTGTGGGCACATTCCATGCCCACAGAAATCATGATGGGAATGGGTGGCAAGCTGGCTCCCCGATGACTCATAATCCGCACTCTCAAAGTACTGCCCAGACACATTAGGACGAGTCACATTGGTTGATATTGAGTAACAAGAAGCTGCACTTCCTGAGCCAACTGGATGTTCCCGAGCACCAAAGGGATCCACATTATTGCCTGTGCCCTGAAAACCACATGAGTCAACTTGCTCAGATGGACCCTGCTGTGATTCCACTGATGGGTTTCCACCTGCATGTACAGGAGATTTCAGACTAGGAACAGGAACTTGCTCATAGGAACAGTTGGCAGGGTAAGCTTGGGGATTTTCACAGACAGCAAATGAAGATCCTCGGGCTGGGTACTGGTGCTGTCTCCTCAAAGCAAAGACTCTCCGTTTCTCACTAGGTGATAGTCTGTTTCTTTTGTTTCTGAACCATTTCTAAAGAGAAATGGAAGAAGGACAAAATTAATTGCAATCAATGCAAGATTGCATAACACATACTCTGAAATTTTAAATTGTCAAAAAAAAATGTGCAGGTTATTTGAGCCTAAGCATTGCCAGCTAGGAACTCTCCGATCTTGCAAAGGCACTTCCAGTGAAGTCAATGCTTGCTTGGTTTGTCTGTGTTATTATGGAGAGTTTCAGGTGTGTGCAATTGTGACCACCTGACTGCATCCATAGCTTCCCTGGGCCCTTCTTGTTGTGTAATCCCATTTTGAACATCCTCCTGTAACCTACCTAGAACCTACGTACACCTCTCAGCTTATACTCTGAACCACATTGTCACCATTTCTTCAACTATAGATATTGTTAACATAAATTATGGAAATAACTTCTTAAGTCCTAGTACAGCTGCATGGTACCACACGTTGTGCAACATAGACCTAACTCTAACCTCAAACTTCTGCTCCTGATCTTATATTTTTCATGACTTTTAGGGACACTAAACCTAGCTTGTTTAGTACCAATTTCTGGCATAAAACAACCCTTCCAATCTTACTATATTACTTACAGAAAACATGTATATTCCTTAAGGTAAAAAGTTCTAGCCCTCCTTTCCTGTTCTCTCACAGTGGGTATATTCATTGAACAGGAAAACATTAGTCAAATCCAAAATATAACGTCTTCCCTTGGTGAGTAGTTCTATAACTAGCATCTTCTCTGTAGCCCCAGATTTCCTATTCTAAATCACTAGAATAACTACATAAAGTCTACATATATCTATAGAGCTGTGTTGCAGGAATATTTTCTTTAATCAAGGGCACATATAATCTTTGCAACCCCACATTAAATTGAATAAAAATGACTCTTGCCCAATGTCATGTACAATAGAAAGCCATGAAATTTTCCCCATTCTTTTCTCTTTTGTGAATTTCTATAATGTAGCTAAGCAGAGCTTAAGGAATTGGACTTACATCAATGGTATATATATCACAATGAATTCGATTTGCCAGTTTCTTTTTGTCTGTTAAATCAGGGTAAGGATTCTGCTCAAGAAATTGTTTCAGAATCCATGATTCATTATCTGTAAATTTACGTCGTGATCTTCCTTTATTATTTATTCTTTTACACAGTGAACCTCTTTCTGCATTCTGATTATCTTCTTGCCCTGAAGATCCTGGAAAATGTGCGAGAAAGAAAATCAGGAGTGAATAAAGCAGCAGCCCAAGAAATAAATGTTTGTTGACTAAGAACAGATACAGGAAGATATACACTATGTTTATGACTAATATAAGTACTAATAGACTAAAAACTTATCTTTTGGATTGTGAATATAAAATGAGGTGATTAATACATGTTTAGTGGCATGGTTCAGAACTATGCCTGGATTGTGAGGTACAAGGATCATTCACCAGAAGAAATGCCAGGGAACTTTAGTGATACCCATCTTCAGATGATTAAATTCAATAATCAGTGAAACAACTTTATGTTTGCTTTGCAGATTGACAAAGTATTTTTAGGTGTAACACAAATGCATGCACCATAAACAAGGTGACATGTACAAGTATCCAGACACATAAAGGTGCCTATAGTCGCTAAAGGTAATGCACACCAGCTCCACAGCCTCCTAATATCCTTATCCTTTATGATATTGTGAAGCAAAACGCTACTGTAGATGAAGATGTAGAGGCATTGGAATCCTTGTGGACTGCTGTCAAGGCAATATAGTTCAGCTTTTATAGAATACGGTGTGACACATTCACAAAAACAGTGGAGATACTAGTTATTCCAAGAGCTGTATTTATATGTGCTACCCACAGGAATCACATTCATAAAGACAAGATCACAAAAATGGCCCTTTCAGGAACTGAAGACAGGGAAGAATAGGGGTCAACGTTCAATAGTCACAATGTAAATACACTAGACTGGGGAGATGGAATAAGCCTGTCCATGGATGACTGGCAATTGCCACAGTAATGCTGAGGCTGAGCAGGCTGTTGTGCAGGGTGTTGCCCAGTGTTTAGTTTCCAGTTTTGATATTCTGCAACCTGATCATGGGCCCCCTGCCCCTCCTACTAGTGACCCATTCCTTGCCCACTGAAATTATAATGGGGATGGAAGGAAGTGGCATGCTAGTTTTGTCTAGATTCAGAAGAGGCCCTGTCAAGATATTGCAGGAACTATAGGATAAATCACGTGTCAGATGTGGAGCTGAGAGAAGGGCCACTTCCTTGGCTACCTGCATATTCCAAAGGAGAACCAGGTCTCATGTTCATCTCCTTGGCCGGGAAGCCAGATGAGCCAATTTGTCCAACCGCAGCCCTCTGTGTCCCCAGGGGAGTAGAATGGATTCCATCTTGTGGAGCCTCTCGCTGAGGAAGGGAGACCTGCTCAGCAGAATTTGTGGATGGAGCTGTGCTGTTCTGCTCAACTGGGAGAGGCCTTCTCTTGGAAGCAAGGGCTCTCTGTCTCACCTTTGGTGATTTTCTAGCTCTCCTATTTTGGAACCAATTCTAAGGAGAAAAGGAAAACAATTTTTCATAGTATACTTTTATTACCAAAATGTGTACTCATTTCTCCCTTTAGTTATCCACTCAGCTTGAATATTTTGCATCTTTATGGAAAACATTTGAAACAAAATTTATCACAAAATAATAGAATAATCATAGTTAATTAATTGCATAGTGTTATCTTTAATGTAGTTACTAAAAATACAAAATATCGCTATAAAAAATTCTCCCAATATTAGCCCAAACATTACTTTTCAATGAATTAGAAGACACTAGTAAAATATTTAACTTGCATTTTCTATTTACCTCCCTTTTTCTTTCCCTCATCCTCCATCTCTGTTGATTCTTCTTTTTGAACAATTTATTCCCAGTTTAAAATATCTAATTATACATTTAGGTCTTATTTAACTAAATGACTAAATGAGAGAAAAAAAATTTAATCAACTCTTAGTTTTTTAAAAAATGCCTATAGTGAAGTTCTGCAATGAAGAAAAAAACTATAGTTCACTTGAGACTCTGCATCACTACTAATAAGCTTCCTGGCCTTGAGCAGGCAGGAACAATGGTGATCATATATATTTGGTGGCATATGCCATTATAGACAGTTTCATGCATATATGATTTTAAACACCCAACTGCACCCAAGGTCTCCCTTTAGACTCTGCATTCCCAGGTTTTCAAAGTTTTTCCTGTCCCTGTCTGCAATCTATTTACAACTATCAGCTTTCAGACAGAATGAACACTCTGGAACACATTCCCATGTCTTCATTTACTCTAGCTATTGCAACTATGAGTGGTGAAGATATCATTTCATATATTCTACATCACATACACTGCAACATGGCCAAACTTTTAAAATTCTCCTGAAACTGTAGGATTCAAGTGTCACACCAGATCAACCCAACTGTTTCATCTTAGGCTTTAAGCTGGTATACCTGAACTCTCATTTTCTATAACCTTTGGGAATAAAAGTTGGGACCTTGAAACTGTATAAAATTCAGGCTCTCCATAATGATATAGGGAGTGATTAATTATCACAGCAAACTTAGTTTTTGCAATGCAAATGACTCACTGTGTATGACACAGAACTGATCTCTTCCAGTACTCCACATGAATTACCCAAAACATAAAACTTCCATTGGCTTAAGGCAAGCATTTTTAGCCATCTTTCATATTGTCCTCTCATAGTCTACCCATTTGTACAGCAAAGCATCAACTCTACCTTCAGAATCCGCAGCCTTGCACTGTTGTCATTCCATAGTGAGCAGCCTCTATGAAACAACACAGTCCCTATTCTTGATGACTGTAAAAGCTTCTCTCTCAGAAATATTGGGTTTAATAAAGTAATGTATAATGCATGTACACTAAGATTAAAATGAAAGAAACTGACTCTATCGAATGTCAGATATAATTAAAATACAAGAGGCTCCCTTATTCCTTCTCATATTTCTGACAATATAATATAATATGCAAAGTTTAATGTTGAACTTACAGTAATAACATATACATTGCAGTGCACTCTGCTGGAAAGTTCCTTCTTCTCTGTGAAACTTGGGTAAGGGTTCTGCTCAAAGGCTTGGTTCAGAATCTGTAAATCATCATTTGTAAATCTGTGTGGGGGTTTTACAGTCCTTTTTTGTCTTCTATGTTGTGTACTTCTGTTTCCATTATAGTTATCTTCGTTCACAGAAGATCCTGGAAAGTATTGGAAGACAAAGAAAAGCTAAAGTGAATAACAGTAACATCCAAAGAAAGAAACGGTCATTTGTTAAGTAATCACACATATATTAAGACTTAGAAGTCTGCATCACAGTTACCATTCATGAAAATACTAATAAAATGAAAAGCATATCTTTCAGTTTATGAAGACAAAATGAGGCTATTACTCATGTGTAGTATCATAGGCCGAAATTCCAATGCTCCAGATTCTGATGGAAAAGAATGATTTGGTCACCAGAAGAAAATCTAGAGAAATTTAGTGACACTCCAATAAAAATTAATTGATTGAGTAATTCATTAATAAGTGAAATAATGTTGTTTATAATTCTCAAAGTATTTTTACCCATATCCTAAGACCATGCACCATATCAAGTGATGCTTAAAGAAGTCATGTGTGTGTGTGTCTATATGTATATATCATCAGTAACAAATGACAACACCAAAATCAATTTCACAAGCAGATACATTCCATCATTCCACTTCCACATCCCTCAGCACAACTCCTATGGAAACACAAGAAAGCCACTGTATTTGATAATGCTAAAGGCTGGAGATGGAAAGAGCCCATGGGAGGATGGCAGTGAGGTTGGCGCTACAGAATCATGGAACACAGTGTCCTGCAACTCCACACCTAAGACAGCGGGCAAGATGTTGTGCTTCGTGTTCTGCTCTACCATGATAGAAATGAATAATAATAGATCATATTAGAAAAGCCTGGAATTATATGCATGTGTTTTAGATCTGAATTTGGCTTAGTTGCAAAGACACCACCAGATAACCCACTGCAATGCAAATACAGGCATTAATCCTTCAGAGGCTGAAGCTTCCATACCTTATTTCCTTTTAAAAATGCACACCTCTCAGCAGGGTTGCACATTGGATTAAGCTTCCAACAGAAGATCATGAGGGACACGTTCAAATCATATTACTGGGCTTCACTCCTTTGAAAATTACCAGGACATCTTCAGGACATGACTGAACACTATATGCATTGTACAGTTTAGATTTTATCACCATTTTAAAGAATATATAAACATTAATCTAAGCCAATATTTAATTAATAATTTTAGGCACTGATTGATAATGAAATAAAGAACTAGGAAGAAAGAGTTCAGGCCTGGCAGATCTAGGCCTTGATTCAGTAAATAGAAAAAGAAGCAAAAGGAGAAAACTACCACTAAACTTTAGAGTTATAGAAGCTTATGAAGGTAAATTGCATGCTTTTGGACAGTTACTTTAAAATATATTAATGGAAAGAAAAAAAAAGTGAGGAAAATGAAATAAAAGGTAGGAATGCACTGATTTATATGTATGTAGAATACTCTGAGTAAGTTGAAATGGACCCTTGCTGACTAAACCCATCCCTGTGAGCATGCTGGTGCCAGCTGATTGGTGGTTTACCTATAGGTGCACACAGCTGTAACCTCAGCAGCCAGAGGGTCTTGAAGCTGTGCCCTGATGGGCCCTCACAGAGAAAGATTGGGGGGGGGGGGAGAAAGAGAAGGGAAGGGAAGGAGGAAAGGAGGGAAGAAGAGGAAAAGAGAGAGAGCGCTTGCTTACAAATCCATCATAAAAAAGGTTTTTAAAATATCAAAATTTATGAGAGTACATTAACTGTTGGTAACCTGTTATTTTCTTTGGTGGAACCAGGGATTGAACTAAGGCCCTTGCACCTTCCAGGGAAGTGCTTATTCCACTGAACCATCTCCCTGGCCCACATTAAATGTTGGATCTTGACAATTCCTTTATAAAAAAGGAGATTAGAAAACATAGGATCAAATATACTATAAAACAACATAAAGAATTCTTGCTATTGTTTTTATTTGCTTAGAGAAGTGGACAGGAAGCTGAACAGAATAAAGGTGAGGAATAAGGTTACTTCACATTTGCTGAATCTGAATCCAAATCAGCTTAGTATCATTGGAGAAAAGATCAAGTATTCTTAACTGGGGCAGAAATAATCCCATTTGTAAATGAAAACAGGATCATCCTACAGAGGAAATCATGTGAATACCTTCATGTTTCCATGTTTCCTCATTAAGAGATGCTCCTCACTTTGAGAAGGATTCTTTTTTTTTTTTTTTTTTTTTTTGACTGGTGAAGGCTGCCTGAAAGGGTGGGTCTGGTGTAACATGTGGAGCTGGGGATCAGAGCACAGCCCTCTTCACCTGACTGGGTTTGCCCAAGCAGGAGCTTTAAACAACTGAGCTAACCCACAAGCCCTGCTCCTTACTTTTAATGGGGAGTTTATATTTTGAATCAGAGGTCACAGTGAGAAGAGCAACGGGCTTAATTTTCTCTTTTGGCTGACACAAAATGCTCAATATCCAAAGTTAAACTAGGAAAGGTTTAATTTGCTCATAGTTTGTGGAGATTTTAACACATAATTGGCTGGCTCCAAAGCAGGGTGCAATATAACAGAGAGCAACTGCTCATGGCAGGGTAAAACAATAAAAGCAATAATGGAAGTAGAAAGTACTAGCTTCTTTTCTACCCTTGATATTATAGCAAGACTTTCCTCCCTAAAGTGGATTCAACTCTTAATTTCAGCATTGTATTATCACTCAAACACAAATTCTAGATTCAGCCACTTCTGAAAACTCCCTAACCATGGACACAAATCACAACAGAAATGTTCCTCTGGGCAGGGAGATAGATCAGTAGAATAAGCACTTGCCTGGCAAGCACAGGGTCTTGAGTTAAATCCCTGGTACTGAAAAAAAAAAAAAAAGAAAAGAAAATAAATGCCCCTCTAATAGACTGTCAACTGTCTTCTATCTTCCTTGTAGGGTATAACAGAGCTCACTTGAGGACAGGCTGTGACTCCTGGGCACAAACATGATAATACCATTCCCCTATAAATTAGATTTTTTTGAAGTCTACACACAATTAGCTTCCACAGATGGGAATGATTTTAATCCGTGATGACCCCAGTCCTAGCATCTACAAAAATTCTTCCAAGAATTCATGGAAAACAGCTCAATAACTTTCACTGAAGACTGCTGTTGCAGTAGAATTTACCAGGTTTGATCGCTGTTCTTAAAAACACTGACAAAGACATCTGAGCAAGTGCTCCTTCATAATCTCCTGCCCACCAGTGTTAGGTCTGAAAAGCCCACCGCCTGAAGAAAGACTCCAAGAGACATCCTCTCATGTAAAAGCAAGAGGATTTTATTTTCCATGCATGCATGGGGCTCACTGAATGTGCAGGAATAGAGAGCCCCGAGCTGACTGTGGGCTGGGTTTTAAGCCGGAAGACAAAGGGAAGAGGGGTCTTGTAAGCGCGGTTACAGAAGCGAATGACATTGGTTAGTTTAGGTTGACCTTTAAAATAATTGGTGGGTTTGAGAATATATGACTTTTTAAAGAAAGTAAGAGGGGTAGGCCATAGGGCAACTATTAGTTAACTCTGTGGTTTTAGCTGTTTCCCAAGAATGGCTGGGTCAAAGTGACTTATTTTATAAGAATATTCCCAGGCTGGAGATCAAATGTTTTTCCCAGGTAGGCCTGAGGTTTTTGTGTTCTCTTTGTTTTAAAAACATGGATAATTTAAGCTCTATGGCCGTAAGCAGACATAACATTAGGCAGTAATCTGTACAAGCTGACATGGTTTGTTGATGTACTAAGGCGACGCATACAGAACAGGATGGCGGTGTAACCTCATGTATGCTCTTAGAAATTATTTGAGCTTTACACCAGCAGTAGACAGTCATGCAGTGAGATAGGTTTTCCCAAGTCTACTGTCCAGTGGCAATGTGAGATTTTTGTATTTTGTGTTTCCTGTTTATGAAATTACCCAGCAGCTTCCCACTGAGCTACATCCGTTTTTTCTCAGTGGGCTAGACAGGTTCTGACCTAGTCCCTCTGTTGCCTGGCAGGGCTCTAACTTTAAATTTCCTACCTGAGATTTTAAGCTGTGAAAGGCCCATCTCCTAGAAAACATTGGCACACGAAGCACAGACTGCCCACAACTCTACGTTTCAGGTTTTCACCAAACAGTTTACCTTTTGAAGTCATGTCAAACGCACAGGTGGAAGAGGAAGATTTTGCAGTCCTAGAATAATGCAGCGCTCTGAGGGAACACCAACTGTTGCTCTTGCCTAAGGTCTGGAGAGTGAGAAGGCAATGTAGGGCCAAGCACAGCCCATTATATACCTTTTTGGGATTCTCACCCACACATCACCACCCTAGGGTGGATTGGGATTATCTCCACCCACTTGGAGATCCAGGCCCTTAGGCCTAAAGCAACAAAGTAGCGTCTAGGGGTCTCCACCCATTCACAGCTCTGCCTAGGCTGAGCCTCCTGGATTAGCCTCTGACCACTCTTAACTCCACACACTTCAATCTTTACTCTAGACCACATTGTACCCAACTAGTTTCACCCAAATGACCTTCCCAAATTCTGTCTTGTATTCATTCAGCACCCACTGAATCTTATATTCTTTTTACTTTTCTTTTTAAGATGCTGAAAAGCCCGAGGAAAATCTCTCTCTCTCTCTCTCTCTCTCTCTCTCTCTCTCTCTCTCTCTCTCTTCTTCCCTACATGTAAACAATGTTTCTTTTAAAAATTTACAGTTTGGGGGATGGGGAGACAGCTTAGTAGAACAAACGCTTGCCTCACAAGAGCAAGGGCCTGAGTTCAATCCCGGTTCCAAAATAAATAAATAAATAAATTTGTAGTCTAAGAGTGGGTGTGGTAGTGCGTGCCCGTGATCCCAGCACTTGGGAGGCTGAAAGGAGGAGGATCACTGTGAACAACTCTGACCTACGTAGTGATACCCTGTAGACCCTGAACTAAATGTGTAAAAAAAATAAATTTTTCATATGAAGTACTATCAAATCCAGAGGCACGCGGCTTACATGATACATACCGAGAACAAGGTCTTCAGGATGGCAGTGGTGGAGGTGGTGGCATAGATGAGATTTTCTCTTATATTTTTGGTGGAGGATTATTTGGCTTCATGGGCAATCAGAGTAGAAGTCAAAATGGCATAAGGAGAGATGACATGATGCAGCCACTCAAAGTATCCTTAAAAGATTTGCATGATGGCAAAAGAAACAAACTACAGCTTAGCAAGAATGTACTCTGTAGTGCATGCATGCAGTGGTTGAGGTAGAAAATCCAGAGCTGTCCAGAAGGGTAGTGCTTGTCAAGGTCAATGTGTGCGCATCATGATCAGGCAACTGGCTCAGGGAATGGTGCAGCAGATGCAGTCTGCATGCTCTGACTGTAATGGAGAAGGAGAGGTAATTAATGAAAAGATCTTCTGGAAAAAGTGTGAAGGGAAGAAAGTGATTAAAGAAGTCAAGATTCTTATTGTTCATGTAAACAAAGGCAAGAAACATGGACAGAAAATTACATTCAATGGAGAGGCAGACCAGTCCCCAGGAGTGGAACCAGGAGAAGTTTTTCTTTTGTTGCAGAAGAAAGAACATGACTCCCTGGTGCTTCCAGGGAGATGGGATTTATATATGACACATAAGATAGAACTTGTTGAAGCTCTAAGTGGATTTCAGTCACCTTCAAGCACCATGATGCACTTCAGTTTATGGTGAAGTACCCTCCAGGCAAAGTAATTGAACTAGGATGTGTTCGTGTAGTCCGAGGTGAAGGAATGCCACTGTATTGCAATCCCTTTGAAAAGGGTGATCTTTACATGAAGTGTGATGTGATGTTTTCAGAAAACACCTGGATCCACCCAGATAAGCTTTCTGAACTATACCCTCTTCCATCTAGACTAGAAGATCCTAACATAATTGGAGAAACTGAGGAGGTAGAGCTTTAGGAATTTGACAGTATTTGAGGCTCTGCAGGTATTCAGAGGAGGGAAGCTCTGATGAGGAAAGCAGCAACCATCATGGGCCTGGGGTTCAGTGTATACAACAGTTAGTTCTTCAGACAAATTGCACAGGTGAATTTTTTTCTCCTCCTTAGACTGCAGTCAGGCTATCTGCCCCAGGGTGGGTGTGGCACTCACACCCACAATCCCAGCGTTGGATCATGAATTAATCAAAAACTTTAGAAGCCTGCTCCAGTGACTGCATGAAGCTTTGAGGGGACACCTATATACAAACCATAACAACTCATATAACCAAGAGCAGGGACATCTAATAACAATGGAATGGGAAACACATTCATTAGTTGAGTATAGGCTTTCTTGCAGAAGATAGAGAAAATTAAAAACACAATAAAATGTTTACTACAGAAACTACTCCCAGAACTGAGTTATCCAGAAGCCCTGTAATTGATAACCACCCTTCAGCCATAATATTAAAGAAATAAACAAATATACAACAAAATAAAATCTGAGCGACATTTTGTTTATTTATTTATTTTGGTGGAACTGGCGATTGGACAAAGGCCCTTGTGCATGCCAGGCAAGCATTTATTCTACTGAGCCATCTGCCCAGCCCTACTGAACCATCTCCCCAGCCTCTAAGTGACATTTTAAATCTGAATTTTTAAATAAATGATACACTTAGATAAAAGTAATGCAAGTACATAGTTGTATCAGTCATTCTTATCTTGTTGCTGGGACAAAAATGTAACACTCAAAATGAGGGAAGGAAAGGTTTATTTAGCTCACAGTTACTGGAGGTTTCAAGACACCAGAGCAGAGGCTGGGCTGCTGCTGTGTCCAGGATGACCTTCTCCATATTTCTAAGAAAGCAAAGTTTAATGGTTTGAGCCTCTCTGGCCCCATCTCTTGGGCTCCACCCCAGTCCTCTGGACCCTCCTTTCAAGCTACTGTAGCCGAATCTTCCCCATAACTTATATGAGGCTTTGAGGGGACAACTAGACACAAACTAACATTCCTCCCCTTGAGCCCCAAAGTCTCATTCACATCCCTTTGTCCAAAAGGCATTTTAATCCATGTCTCAGAGTTGACAAAATCCCAACAGTGTCAGCATTGCTGAAAAGTTCAAGTCCCAAGTCTCCTCCACAATCCAAGGCAAATTCTCAACTAGGAGCCCCTGTACAAATAAAAAGTTAAATATATCCAACATTCAAAGGCACAAGATAAACATTGTTATTCCAAAAAGTATACACAGAAGGATACAGACTACAGGACCAACACAAGTCCAAAATCCATCAGGGCAAACATTAAGTCCTATAGTTCCATGTGGAACATCTGAAGCAATCTGGCAAATTGTGAGCTCCATGTGGCTTGGCACCTATGGCACTTCTGGTGGCTGTGGCTCCCGTGGCTTTTGTCTTAGATCAGCTTTGCTTCTTCACAGTTTTCCTTAGATAATCCACATTCCTGGCTTTTCCATATTTCTGGGGTTTCCACTGAATAGGCTTCTCACTCACAGCTTTACACACCACCCTCTCAGGAGCACACTGCCTGGCCTCCCAGACCCTCTTCTAAAATATGGATGTAATTCTTCTTAACCTCAGAACTTCTGCAGTCTACATGTGCCTAAAACACATGCCAAGTGAATGATTCCAAGGTCTGCTGCCAGCTGGAGCAGCAGCCAGGCTCTCCTCTCTCCTGGCTGTAAGGGATGAGTGGATGGATCACTAATCACTCTGACCCTGATTAATAGAAACAAATTCTCTGTGCCAGTACCATGCTGGAATATGGTGTGGCTGCTGCCTCCATTCTGGAACATGGGCCTCTGCAGATTTCTCCTCAAAGCAAAGTCCCTCACCCTTGTGATTCTGAGGCTGCAAAGGGCGAGAATCTGCCACCTCCTGTGATGCTCTCAGGCCATCCTTTCCATTCTCTTGTTCCTTCTTGGCAATGGAGATCATCTGAGCTCTATCTTTGCATTCTACAGTTTTAGTGGAGCTTCCTTTTTGACAAGACTCAGAACATTTTATACCATTCTGTTGGGCTCTTTGCACTTGATGCTCAACATAAATTTGGCTGAAAGCTCCCAAAGACAGCCCTGCCACTGCCCCAATATTTGACTGCTTTGAGATTTCCTTTGAAAGATTAATCAGTCCTCCATGTTTAATCTTAGTTTCAGGCAAAGTCTCTGGACATGGGCAAAATTCAGACAAATGTTCTGCCAGGCCAAAACACAAATGATCTGGAGTCCAACAACCAATGCAGCCCTTCTTCCCAGCAGAAACCTCTCCAGGCTGGTATTTACAGATTGGCTTTCTGTCAGTCTTCTTGTCTGAGCTCTGACCAGAATCTTCCTTACAGAACAGCCAGAGCTGTTCCAGTGCTTCACTTGTAGGCAATATCTCCAAACCTTTTCTATGTCTTCCAATAAGCCATTCCCGAAAGCTTGTAATCCACATCATCAGGTATAGCCACAGCAATGATCCCACTTCTCTGGTACCAAATTCTGTATTAGCTACTCTTTTCTTGTTGCTGGGACAAATACCCAATGCTCAAAATGAGTGAAGGAAAGTTTGACTTAGCTCACAGTTACTGGAGGTTTCATGACACTAGATGAGAGGCTGAGGTGCTACTATGGCCAGGATGACCCTCTCCACATATCTGAGAAAGCATAGGTTAACCAGTTTAATGGTTGGCACCTCTCTGGCCCTGCCCCTTGCACCCCACCCTGGTCCTCCGGCCACTCTTTGTTCCTCCAGCTGAGTCTGCCCCATAACTTACATGAGGCTTTGAGGGAACAACTAGACACAAAGCATTACCTTGGGTCTAGCCCATAATCCTTGTAATCCAGAAACATTTCAGGATGAAGCTAGAGAACAGAAAGTTTGATTCAGTCTGCCTAAACGGGTGAGATCTCTTCTTCAAATTCAGAAAAATGAAAAGAATGGGTCAGTTATGTAAGGGGCAAGGTTTTTATGCATGAAAAGCCCAGTGTGGCACAGTTTGTTTCCAGGGAAATGGAGAAGACAGCATTTGTGAACTGTCCTGAAACCAGTGTGCCCATAAATGAGGACAGTGCCATCTTCTCTACTGCCAGGACTGCCTGATATTCTGT
Source organism: Ctenomys sociabilis (assembly GCA_004027165.1). Taxonomy (NCBI): domain Eukaryota; kingdom Metazoa; phylum Chordata; class Mammalia; order Rodentia; family Ctenomyidae; genus Ctenomys; species Ctenomys sociabilis. The sequence goes on along the minus strand of PVKA01002416.1, from coordinate 109,722 downwards.
GCAGAACCACTCCGAATGCTTCACCGCTCAGGGGAATCCATGGACACCTGAGAACATGGTCACTGTTACTTGTCTAAAACAGGCAGACAGTGAATATCATTTTTTTCTTTTTCTTTTTTCTTTCTTTTTTTTTTTTTTTTTGGTGGAACTGGGGATTGAACTCAGACCCTTGTGCTTGCCAGGCTCTACTGAGCCAACTCACTGGTTCTGAAATATTGTTTTTTAACCATGAGTTAGCACGGGTAAACACACAGAGACTGGTAAAAGCAGTATATAAAAATGTAAATACAAGATAACAACCTATGTAAGACTTATACAACAGGCTGCTCTTGAGCTCTTGCACTTTTCTCTGATCTATGCTGCCTGCTATTGCTGATGTGTTACATACATGTGTTTTATTAACTAGAGACCTCAAACATGATAATCTCCCTTAGGTCCTTCAAGTTGGCTGTCAACTCATGTGGTCCCTGGGACATTCAAGTGAATGGCCCCATGAGGGCTTGTTGAAGTGCCCAAAGTTGAGGGAAAGCCACTAAGAATGGTTGTTAATAACTCCAAGTCTCACCATAGCTACCTGTACCCACCTTCATAATGGGTTGGAAGGATCGGGAAGGTTGGTAATCAATCTTCTTGGGGCCTAATGATGTCTTGTATGCTTTTGAAACAATGGACAGATTCCTCCCTATCACCATGAAATGGAATGGTGGGTGGCCTGGATGTACTGTGCACTCTTCTCCCTTGTAAATCAAGAGGTATGTATCCCAGACCCAGTGCAGTGTGGCCTGTGAATGAGAGCTTCAGGCCAGCCTCGCTGTAGAGACATTTCCCAGCGGTCTCAGGTCCCACCTCATGGCCCAAGCCCCCGCGCAGCTTGGCTTATGAGTGAAAGCCCCAGGCCCGCCACACCAAAGAGATAGTTCCCAGTGATCCCAGGTCCCACCTTGCGGCCCAAGTCCCAGCACAGCTTGTCCTGTGAGTGAGAACCCAAGATACGCCGCACCTGAGAGACAGTTTTCAGCTTCCCAGGTCCCACCTCATCACCCCAGACCCAGTAGAGCTCAGCCACAAACCCACCAAAGCCCAGGCCTGCCCACATAGAGAGTGACCTACCTACAAACTAGGGCCAACTCCAGCAAATTTCCAGATTCTCGCCCCAAAGCCAACCAAGGCAGTGGGAATCTTCACTATGAACTCTGCATCTTGCTTTGGTTTGAGCTCACCTGACCAGGGAACCAAAAGGAGGGAACCACAGGAGCTTCAGCAAAAAGGAACTGAATACAACAGCTAGATCCAGAACAGGCATAACTGGATGATCTCAAACTTAATAGACTGGTACCCAAATCTCATTACATGCTAAAGTTATAGCTGCACCAAAGCTCTACACCAAAGGTCAGAGGTCAGTGCTATACAAAATGACAAGGTCAAGCAAAAAAAATGCAATACCAGGCCTTGAGTCCACCAGTAAGTGCAGAGGACACTAGCTCAGCTGAAATGAATGAATTAACAGATACAGAAGCAAAGGAACAACAGCAGAAAGGTATAGAAGAACGCAGACGAGAAATAGTTTCTGAAATTAAAAAAACAAATATCTGAATACATAGCATCTGAAATAAAGAATCAAATCCAGGCCTAGCCCCACAGACAGCCCGAGACAGCGAGGCCAATTCCACCATCCTCCTCGATCCCACCCATGCCCGTCCAGCACCAGAGACTGGCCTGAGACAGCATGGCCGACTCCAGCAGCCTCCTTAATCCTCTCCACATTGCCTAGCCCCAGAGACCGGCCTGAGACAGTGGCTGACTCCAGTGGCCTCCTGGATCCCGCGCCAAGCTCTCCCAGTGAGTGGGAATTTGCAGGAGTCACCAGGCTTCCCAGAGCAGTGAGTGTGTGGTGAGTCTGAAGGAGAGTCATTGGCTTCTTCCCATGCACGCTACCCGGATCCCTGCCTGCAAGCCATCCAAGCTGGTGACTGGGCTGAAACCTCAGGACCCACTCACCAGTACCTCCCCGGAGCCTCTGCCCTAAAGCTTGCTGAGCGAGTGGGAATTTCCCCGACTCCCTGGGCATCAAAGTTCAGTGAGTTTAGAACTCCAGGCCCTCCAGGCCAGAGAGACATCTCCTAGGGGTTTGCTGCCCCCACACCCCCCATGGCCCAGTGAGAGCACCAGGCCCATCACGCCAGAGAAACATTTCCCAGCGATTGCCAGTCCCACCTCATAGCCCCAGACCCAGTGCAGGTCGGCCTGGAGTGAGAACTCCAAGCCTGCCATGGGGGGAGGGACATTTCTCAGCAATCCCAGGTCACACTCCATGGCCTGAAACCCAGCACAGCCTGGCCTGTGAGTGAGGGCTCCAGGCCCGCTGCACAGGAGCGACCTTTCCCAGCCTTCTAAGGTTCCGGCCTATAGACCCAGAACAAGCACAGGCTGACTGACCCAGTACAACCTACCCCGTGAATAAGATCATCCACTATCCTTTTGTGGGCCCAGAAGACCCAACAAAGCCCAGGCCCGCCCGCCTAGAGAGCGACCTGCCTGACACAGGAGGGATGACCCAGCAATTTTCCAGATCCTTGACCCAAAGCCAGCCAAGACAGTGAGAATTTTTATTACAAACTCTGCATCCTGCTTTGGTTCGAGCTCACCTGACCAGGGAACTAAAAGGAGGGAACCACAGGAGCTTCAGCAAAAAGGAACTGAACACAACAGCTAGATCCAGTATAGGCATACCTGGATAAAATCAAACTTAAAAGACTGGCACCCAAATCTCATAACAAGCTGAGGTTATAGCTGCACCAAAGCTCTACATCAAAGGTCAAAAGTCAGTGCTATACAAAATGACAAAGACAAGGGGAAAAATGCAATCCCAGACCTCAAGTTGACCAGAAATGGCAGAAGACACTAGCTCACCTGTAATAAATGAATTAACAGATACAGCAGCAAAGAAACAACAGCAGAAAGGTATAGAGGAAATAAAACAAGAAGTAATTCCCCAAATTAAAAAGGAAATATCTGAGTACATAGTATCTGAAATAAAGAATGAATTCCAGAAACATAGGGTGGAAAAACTATGCTTATCCAGTACAAGTGCAGAGAGCACTATTCCAACTGAAACATATGAATTAACAGCATCTGAAGCAAAGAAACAACAGCAGAAAGATCATGAGGAACTCAAAGCAGAAATTATTTCAGAAATCAAACAAGAATTCTTTGAAAGAAAAGAGTTCTTTGAAATCATAGCATCGGAAATGCAGAAGCAAGTCCAGAAATATACAGAGGAAACCCAATTTGGAAGAAACACTGCAGAAAAAGAATTAGTAACTACCTCTAAAGAAGACATGGATAAAAAAATTGAGATCAGATATATGATGGATTTTTTCAATAAGCAATGCAGAAAAGAAATTGAACACATGAAACACAGTCAAAGAGATATAGAAGAACTAAAAATATCAATCACGAGTCTACAAAACTGTTTGAGTGAAAGCGAAGACAGAGTTTCAAATCTTGAAGATGCTGCAGCAGCTATTGAAAAGGTGAGAAAAGATCTATTAAAAACAATGAGGATGTGGGAAAAAAATAATCCATCACATGCAAGATGATGCCAGGATGAACAATGTGAGAATGAAGGAGTCAATACAAATGACATAAAAAGAATTTGGGGAGAAATTAGCACAGAAAACTTCCCAAATGTGAGGAAACAATACAAAATTCAGGTCACCGAAGTATACAGAAAACCAAATAACTTCAACCCAAGTAGAAAAACACCGAGACATATAATAGTTAGGATCCCAGAAATCCAACACAAAAATAATATACTTAAAGCTGCAAGAGAGAAGAATCAGATCACATTAAAAGAAAAACCCATCAGAATTGCAGACAACTTCTCTACACAAACAATGAAGGCAAGGAGAGCATGGAGCAGAGTTCTTCAAGTCCTACATAAAAATAAATTCCAGCCCAGACTGTAATACCCTGCAAAACTCTCTGTCAAGTTTCATGGAGAAGTGAAATACTTCCACAACAAAGAAGAACTAAAGAATTTCATGATGACAAAGCCATCCATTCACAGGCTGCTGAAAGATGTTCCAGAGAAAGACAACAATGACCAGACCACCATGAATGAGAATGGAAGGAACCCACTACAAAGGACAGACAATTAAACACAGGTTACAAAGGAATAAACAACACCAGGTAAATATCATGAAAAACAAAAGTCAGCACATTTCAAATATAACCATTAATGTAAACAGACTCAATCTCCAATTAAGAGAAATAGACTGGCACAGTGGATTAAGAAACAAAAATCCAACAATATGCTGTACACAAGAAACACACTTAACTCAAAAAGACATTCATAGGCTCAAAGTCAAATTATGGAAATTAATACTACATGCCCCAGCACCTCATAAAAAAGCAGGAGTAGCGATTCTGTTTTCAGAAAGTCTCAACTTCAAACCAAGAATGATTAAATGACACAAAGAAGGCCACTATATATTGGTCAGGGGAAAAAGTCAAGAGCAAGAAATAACAATCATAAGTATCTATACACCAAACACAGGAGTACGCAACTATGTAAGACAAATCTTAATGGACGTGACAAACTTAATGTTTAAGAACACAATCTTAACAGGAGAATTTAATGCACCTTAATCTCAAAAACATAGATGAACCATACAACAAATTAGCAAGGAAGTAGCAGAACTGAACCAGAGCTTGGAACAAAATGGACCTGGTGGACATATACAGAGTGTTCCACATTCCAACTACAAATGAATACACATTTTTTTCAGCTGCACATGGATTATTTTCCAAAATAGACCCCATACTGGTCCAGAAGTCATGAATATGCAAGAAAACAGAAATTATCCCATGCATATATTATCTGACCATAGTGCAATGAAACTGAAAATAAATGACAAAAGAATCCAGAATAACCCACTAAATTCATGGAAACTAAACAATACTTTACTCAGCAATCAATGGGTCACAGAAGAAATTCAACAAGAAAATCAAGAATATCTACAATTCAATGAAAATTCAAGTACAACTTACCGGAATTTATGGGATGCGATGAAAGCAGTTTTTAGAGCAAAATTCATAGCTATGAACTCACGCATTAGGAAAACAGAAAGGGAACAAATTAGCACCCTAATATTGCACCTCCAACAACTAGAAAAAGAAGAGCAAATGAAACCCAGAGCGCAAAGAAGGGAAGAAATCATAAAGATTAGAACAGAAATTAATTCAGTTAAGATGAAGAAAACAGTTCAAAGAATCCACAAATAAAAAGTTGGTTCTTTGAAAAACTAAATAAAGTTGAAAAGCCTCTAGCCAACCTCATCAAAAAGAGGCAAAAGAAAATTCAAGTACAAACGATAAGGAATGAAAAGGGAGAAATCACCACAGACACAGTGGAAATTCAGAAGAATATCAATAGTTCCTTCGAGAATCTTTATGCTCACAGAATAGAAGACACAAAAGAAATGGACAGATTCTTCAAAAGGTACAAATTACCAAAACTGAATCAAGAAGATATAACAATGCTCAATAAACCAATGACAGCCAACGAAATACGAAACGTAATAAAAAGCCTACTGACAAAGAAAAGTCCAGGTCCTGATGGATTCACAGCTGAATTCCACAAGAAATTTGTAGAAGATATAGTCCCCACACTCCACAAACTCTTCATTGAAATTTAAAAGGAAGTATTCCTGCCAAAAATCATTTCTGGGGGCAAGTATAATGCTGATTCCAAAACCAGGGAAAGACAAAACCAAAAAGCAGAGCTATAGGCCAATCTCCCTCATGAACATAGATGCCAAAATCATCAAAAAAAAAAAAAAATCCTGGCAAATAGAATACAGCAAATCATCAAGAAGATCATACACCATGGCCAGGTAGGATTAATCCCAGGCATGCAAAAATGGTTCAATATTTGAAAATCTGTATATGTAATACACTATATTAATAGACTGAAGTCCAAAAACCACAAGATCATCTCAATTGGTGCAGAGAAAGCTTTTGAGAAAGTCCAAAACTCATTCATGTTCAAGGTCCTACAGAAAATTGGAATAGAAGACTCTACCTTAACTTGATAAAAAACCATCTATGACAACTCAAAAGCTAATATAATCCTAAATGGGGATAATCAAATCTTTCACTCTTAAATCAGGTACAAGATAGGGATGTCCTCTATCACCCCTCTTATTCAATATAGTTTTGAAATCATTAGAAACATCCATTAGGAAAGGGGAGAAATAAAAGGAATAAGAGTAGGTAAAGAAGTTAAATTATCACTATTTCCAGATGACATGATACTTTACTTGGAAGACCACAAACATTCCACCAAGAAGCTCCTAGAACTTATACGGAAATTCAGTAGTGTAGCAGGATACAAAGTCAGTACTCAAAAGTCAATAGCATTCCTCTACATAGATAACAAACACACTGAATGGGAAACAATAGAAACAGTACCTTTGATAATAGCACCACGGAAAGTGAAGTACCTTGGAATTCACTTAACCAAGGAATTCAAAGAAGTTTTCACAGTAAATTACAACACCATAAGAAAAGAGATTATAGAGGATTTCAGAAAATGGAAAGATATTCCGTGCTCATGGATAGGAAGAATCAACATCGTGAAGTAGGCCATATTCCCAAAATTGACGTACAGATTTAGTGCAATCCTTATCAAACTGCCACCAACTTACCTCCCAGACCTAGAGAAATCATTTTTGAAATTTATTTTGAACTACAAATGACCTAGAATAGGAAAGGAAATCTTGGGCAATAAGACAAGGCAGGAGGCATCACAATTCCTGACTTGAAATTACACTACAAAGCCACTGTGATAAAATCAACATGTTATCGGCAACAAAACAGACCTAACGATCAATGGAATAGATTAGAAGGTGAAGAAGCATCTATGAACACATTAAACCATGTGATCTTCGACAAACCAGCTTACTGGAAGAAAGATAACCTGTTTAACACATGGTGCTAGAAAATCTGGCTTTCTACATGCCGAAAACTAAAACTTGACCCAGCTCCATCACCATGCACTAACCTAAAGTCAAAATAGATTGAAGAGCTAAACATTAAAACAGAAATACTCAATCTCCTGGAAGAGAAAGCAAGAGGAACTCTTGAAGACCTAGGGGTAGGTAAAGAGTTCATGAACAAACATATATTTGTATGGGAAACACTTGAAAGAATCAACCACTCCGATCAACTGTTCTTGAGAGTTTCTGTACTTCAGAAGAAATTGTCAACAGAGTGAAAAGATAACCCACCAATTTTGAAAAAATTCTAACTAATAAGCAATCAGACAAAGGTCTGATGTCTAGAATATATAAAGAAGTAAGTTCCAACATGGCCCTCAAATTTAAAGGCCCAATTCAGAAATGGGCATCTGGGATGAATACATACTTCTCAGAGGACTAAATTAAAGACGTGAATAAACGTATGAAAAAATGCTCCACATTGCTAGCCATCTGTAAAATGCAAATAAAAACAACACTGAGATACCATCTCACTCCAGAAAGAATGGCTATCATAAGGAAATCAACCAACAACAAGTGTTGGCAAGGTTATGGGGAAAAGGGAGCACTTCACTGCTGGTGGGAATGTAGACTGGTACAACCATTGTGAAGATCAGTATGGAGACTCCTCAAAATAACAGACCTGGAAATCCCATTCAAGCAGGCTATCCCCCTACTGGGAATTTTCCAAGAGGAACTTCAAACATGATATCATAGTGATGTATGTGTACCTATGTTTATAGCAGCACAGTCTGTGATAGCAAAATGTTGGAATCAACCAAGATGTCTGTCACATGAGCAATGGTTGAAATAGTTGTGGTGTTTCTATATAATTGTGTATTACTCAGCTATAAAGAATGATAAACTTGAAGCATTTATATTGAAGTGAATGCCACTTGAATGTATATTCATAAGTGAAATAAACCAGACACACATGTGAAAATATCATATAGTCTCCCTTGTATAAGAAGTGAAAAGTAGCAATACAATTAGAACTATACAACAACTAAAAAGAATTTAGTCAGAGAGAGCAAACTGAGTGGCATATGCTGCAGCATACTATTTACCTTTTCTTCTCGATGGTTAACAACCTAAGTTCACAGATCAAAATTGGAGAAATAGAAGAGCCACAAGGTCAGCCAACATTTTGGCCCTAGCCTTTGAAGTTCAGCGACGACTCAGGACATAGTTGAACCTGTACTGTAACATCATGAAACTCAGTTATGCCCCAAATTTTCTGATCAAGAAGATTTTGGCGCCATGGACGAAAGAGTTTGATAATCTATAGTGTGCCTGCGGAGAGTCACATGTAGAAAAAATTTTTCTCAGGCTTTCACAGAGCAAACTGGTAAACCATTGGCTGTGATTCATCCACATGGATGACACAGACAAAGTCTCCACAGTAAGTTACAGGATTTCAAGATAAACCGTGAGGGACTTCACTGGCCTCATCAGAATCAAAAGCTACATGTTTTGGTGTATAGGTCTTGCTTCATCTTGATCTTAGCCATCCAGCAGAAAAGTACAAAAATGAGGTATATAAAGTGGGTCTATAATAATAATTTGAGCTGTAAATGGCTACAGTAAACAACTTCTTCAGATAACTCACTATTATTGTGGAATGCTTTACTGTGTTGTATGTGTCACCGAGTTCAGGCACCTAAATTGGTTGAATGACAATGGAGTGCCCATCTTTGATATGTCTAGACAAAGGAAAGGATATAGAAAGGAAGAATCATGATGTGTTTGTATAAACAGTACAGTTAGGATAAATATGCTGTGCCTCTGCAAGATTCTACGAGAAGTAAGATTTGCACTAATAGTGGTTGGACAAGACATTATCTTGGCTTCTAGTACTATGGACAAACACTAGGGAGATAAGGTAGAAAGTATTAATTGTTGAATCTTTGATGTAATTCAGGTATAAAAAGTAAGATAAGTAAACAGCTACACTTTCTTCATTCACTGATAAGAGTCATATGCTATAATAATGTCTGTAAGTATAATATTATGTATGCACCTTGTACGATACCAAAACATTAAGAAAACTTTTTGCCATGTATTAGTTTGTCAAATGTGTCCTGTTAATTTGTCTTGATACTGTCTCATTGCTATTTTTTCTTCAATAAAATAAATAAATTAGTAAAATAAAAATAAATAAATAAAAATAAAATATTAAATTAAAAAATAAAATAAAACAGTTTTTGAGTTTTAAAAGAAAAGCCAAGGAGGTCCTTGTGGCTTGTTACATAGAGAATGTTACATTTACATACCACCTCCCTTTGAGGAGATAGAATGTGGGGAAGCAGTCAAACTACCTCAAAGCTCAGAGGCATATAAGGACACCCAGAAACATCATCCCGTAGTCTAGCACAAGTTCACATCTGGATATAGCTATGTAATCATGAGAGCACAGAGAAACAGGCATGTGATAGTTATGGCACTATATAAAACTATAAATATGAGATGGCAACTTTTATAAGAATTATATAATACTCAGAATTTTCTTGTGTTCCTTTGTCTCTTATGCTCTGCTCTGCTCCATGCTATCTGCTGTTTTTCTCATGCCTTGCACATGTTTGTTCTTTGACCTGGGGCTTCATCAGTTAAAATCTACCATGGGCCTCCAGACTGGACTGACAGCCTTTTATCCACAGAGGGTGAAGCACCATGAGACTCAACTGGGCAAGCAAAGGCCAATTGTGTAACCCAACCATAGCATCTCCTTGGACATAGTTGCTTGTATGAGGATACATATCTGCTAGAAACAATTCATGGCAGTGAGACCAGATGTGGTGGTGCATGGTTGTAATCCCAGTGCTGGAGAGCCTGAAAACACGAAGAGCACTATGAGTATGAGTTGTGTAATGAGACCCTGTACCAAACACATAGAAACATATTTATGGCAGTGGCTTAGGTATTTGTATCTCCAAAGTTTTTGCAATTTTTATGGTGGGGTTTCATATTATGCTGTAAAGAATCATTCTCCTTCTGTAACAGCCTTAAATGTACTCATAAGTCAATGTTACTTTGTGTGTTAATAAGAACAGTGATGTAAGAAGAAAAAACTCACTGTAGCAGTTTTCCCATCCTGTTGTGTCAACTACTTTAGATGTAGACAGCATTACCAGATTCACTGCCATCCTATATAGTTAGATCATTGTCTCAAAAAGTAGAGATAGAACAGAAAGAAAGGAGGGGAGAGAGGAATCATGGAGGAAAAAAAGAAGGAAGGAAGGAAGGAAGGAAGGAAGGAAGGAAGGAAGGAAGGAAGGAAGGAAGGAAGGAAGGAAAGGAAGGAGAAAAAATAAGAAAAAAGTCCTGTCAAACAACAAGGGTGAAATAGAGGGCTATTATATAAACAGATCTGATGTTAAGTGTAAGTAGAAATAACATGTCAATATTCCATGCTTAAAATGTATAAATTTACAATGTCTTCATTTCAAACAAAAAGTTACCTATGTGAAATGACAGATATTTTAATTGGTTGATTGTGGTAAACACTCTGCAAAAATATATCAGATATAAGGTTAAGCACCAAAAATATTAAGCAGTTCGTCTGCCAGTTTAACCCACATATGAATTTCACAATTTAAAAAATATTTTAGTGATGCACATTTTTTAAATTTTATAATTCATATTTGAATATTATATTGGTTTCCAATATATACAGATCTGAAAATGTTCACACTGAGCCATGATTGTTTTTCTTCTCTGCATTCAACAATCGTGTCTTAATTTCAGAAAACTCAATCTGACATAATCAAGATGGGGCAGTTCTTGGATCATAGAAATCCCTGGGCATTTCCTATACCAAGTCACTCTGAACAATTCCCATCAGAGCCAAGTAAGGCATCATTTGACAAAACACTGCAATATATATTGTTTGGAAAAACATACATAGACTCTGCTGGTCCCAACCTAGATTCGAACAGAGCATAGTAGGGCAGGCAGTTCCCTTACATCAGGAACTTCACAGAGGCTTTTAATGAGTGGCAGTATGTTCAAACTAGACTTATAGGAATGGCAACATCAGGCTCCCTGTGCAAGGGTTCTGCCTTCTCTAGTCTCTGAGTATCTATGGATTGGTTCTCTGCTACAGCCAGCTGCAGAGCAATGGATCTGCACTGAACTCCACATATGATATTGTATATGCAGCTAAACCTTTGGGACCATACACACACCACACATACATCTTCAAAAATTTGCAATAAATTCTAACTAACCCAAGCATGGAATATCCCAACTCACTCAGTAGCAATAGTGATGTCACTTTGTTCTTCAATGTCTAAAATCTGACCTGAGTACAGATGGGATAATCTCAAATTTCCTTCCCATGCTGAAAACCTTTTTGAACTCCCAAAGACATTCTACAGCAGCCTCTTTCTGCTGTTATCCTCATAGGAATCACAGATTCACACAGGTGGTGCTTATCCAGACTGCCCAGGTGCAGACCACTAAGGAACAGCTGCATCCTGCTTCTGAACATTTCAGTTATGTAATGCAGTATGTTTCAGGAAACTGCTCTAGACTCCTAATGCCTTTCCACTTGGTACTGAATGTCTTTGGAGAAGAGGTATCTAGAAAACAATTATGCTCCAATGGATAGCCATAAGTCTTCCTCCAGGTGAGCAATCCTCCTCCCAAAGACAGGTTGTAACATTGGATACCTGGTTGAGGCTCTGAGAAGCCCATTGTGACCTCACAGAGCAATATCCTGTGCTGGTGCTGCTAAGGAACCCTTGGCAATGTGACACCAGGAAACATATACATTACAATTCTAGAACAAGACACACATTTTGCATCCTCAAACCATGAAAATGATGAAGATGTCAGGAATAAATTTCTGGCTTGCAATTTGAAGTCTTTGCTGAAATGAACATATTTTTGGAAAAAATCTAAGTTTGAGCAAATATTCCATGTGGTAGTTGTGCTACAATCCTTTAAAAAATGGAATTCATAGACGTTTTCCCAAAAGGAGATCAGACAATCACTGAACATTTTAGAAATTTAATGAAGAAATACATTGTACAAGATGTTATGAGAAATAGTATAGAATAGAATAGAAGAACAATACAGAATTCATACGGATGCTAACTTTAAGGGACCACAAACTTCTAAATAAAGTTAGAGTAGAAGTATAAGTGCAACTTATCGTGAATGCAACTTATTCAGGAATACACATGGAAAAAAATCTTATTGCAATATTAGGAAACTGAATCTAGCAATACCTAAAGAGGGCACACATACATAAACCTTTGGCCTGGCATGAAGTCTCAAGGCTGTAGGGACAACTACATGAGAAGGCTAGTGAGACAGATGGATAGCAAATTCCAGACCAGCCTGTGAACTTGGTGAAATCCTGTCTCAAAACACAAATTAATTTGATTATATCTGAGTTCTAGAATGCTCTGAAATATAATACACAACAGCAAAAATGTTCTTTGATATAAGAAAATTCTATTTAAAGGATTTTATATCTTTTACCAAAGAAAAATCATACTTCTAACATGACTACATCAAAAAGGGCACTTAAAAACTTAAAATATAGAGACCTGGTAGCTCTCATTACTGCTACCGAGATCCATGTGAAAAGTAGCATGGGAGGACACAGAGACTGACCTTCCCTTCTCCACTGCTCAGATCCAAGTGAAAAGCAGTGGGGGAAGACACACAGACTGGCAGAAAAATCAGCCACAGGGTACAGCTCTTAACAAGGTAGCACAGGATGGACAAGTGGGACCAGCAGTGTGAAACTGTCACAAGCAACAGGAACAGTATGAGGCAACTCAAGCTAAGTTACATGAATCAGTATTGTGCTTAGGAACAAAGATGCACAAAATAGTACCCAGCAGAAGCTTTCCCTTTGTTCTCCTTTGTTTCTTTTTTATTTTTCCTGTTTTTTCTCCTTTTTTTCTCTTTTCTTAACAGCTGGGGAAAAGTCCAGCCACAGAAAATTAATCCCATTCCCCAAATCCAGAGACAAAGTTCAGATAATTCCTAAATTTCTTTCATTCTTGCTCTTTTGCCCTCTTCTGTCATGTCCTAAAGTTGCTTAAAACTACTCTATAAGAAAGACATACTTTCCATGCAAATTCTCAAGATATTATTAGTTCTATAATATAATTACAGATTTTGATCCTATGGTTAATAGTACAAAATTAATAGTTCTCATATGTTGTCTAGGTCTAAACTGTAGATGCTATGTTATTGCTAATAATACTGCTTTAGCTAGAATATCATATCTGTTTTCATCAGTTATTGTCCATTCTGTAACAACACTGGGAAGTATTGTTGTAGTAACCTCATCACCCATCAGCACCAGAGGACTGGGGACTGAGACAAACAGAAACCAACATCTTACTCTTAGTCAAATGGAAAGGTATGATCTTGGGATATACACTGACCAAAATCTTTCCAGAATACATGTCCAAGGAACAAACCCTACCTTGATACTAGTAATGTAGTTACCTACTACAAAAACTTGCAAGGATCAACACAGAAAACAAACTAACAACCTTTGAAACAGAAAATGACAAGGTGAGAAGCAAAACACAACTTCAGAGCTCCAGTCTACCCAGAACACGTTCAAGAGGCTACAAGATAGAGAGAATTGAGACACACACTTGACTTTTTTCTCTTTTTGGGACAGGGTCCTGCTATACAGTTCAGGCTGGTCTTGAGCTCACTTTGTAGCACAGTCTGGTCTCAAACTCCCCACAATCTTGCCTCAGCCTCCTGAGTGCTGGGATTATAGGTGTATGTCATAATTCTGAAAAGATAACTACAAAAGTAAAGAAACAATAGAGAAAAATCATATCAGAAATACTCTCTCAGAGCTGGAAGTATAGCTCAGTTGCATGGCACCTTCCTGGCAGTGGAAGGTCTTGAATTTAACTCCCAGTTCAGAAAGAAAACAAAAGAAATTATCTCTAAGTCTCCATTAATGAAGGAATTTTTAAGCAAATCTAGAGTAGAGATATATTTTAAAAATAGATTATAGAAAGAGCATGGAAATTTTTAATGATCCACATAGATAAGAGAAAGAAGTCATGAAAGAAACTTATTAAATAGATATCCAGGAAAATAAGAATTCCATTGAAAGCTGACAAAATGACTTAAAGAATATTAATGACAGACTTTCAGTCCTTTTGAAGTCCTTCAGACTTCAGGATCTTAGCTGGCAATCATGAAAGAAAAGACATCTTGAAAATAACAAAAGATTAGGAACTAACAATTGAACTGCAAGATGACATAAAGAAAAATAGTAGAAGAAAAATTAGTATTAATGAAAAATTGAGTCAAAACAATTGACATAATAAGAAACAATTTTAAAAAGTAATAGCAGGCCCTTTCCAAAGCAGGGGAATCTAACCTATACTAAGTGAGGTATATAAAACTCCAAATAGCTACAGCCTAAGACAAATCTACACCAAGACATAATAATAAAGATCACAGAAATTAAGCATGAGAAAAGAAAATTAAAACCCATTAGAAAAACAGATTGTCTTGACTAGAACACCTGTTGTTTTGATTACTTTACTCTCACTGCTGGGACAAAATACCCAACACCAAAAATTAAGGAAGAAAAGATTTATTTAGCTTCAGTCCATACTCAGCTGGCTCCAAAGCAGAGTAGCACATGGAGGAAGGCAAGATTTCATAGTGTTGGAAAAAAAAAAAAAAAAAACAATAAAAACAGGAGGTACAGCAACTGAGAGCAAGCCTCTCTCCCTTGTTTTATTGCATTCAGGTTATCCATTGCAACATAGGTGTAGCACTTACACCCATAATCCCAAAAGCACTCACACCCACAATCCCAGCACTGGATCTTGAATTAATGATAAACTCTTAAATTCTCCCCCATGACTACCTATGGCTTTGTGGGAATATCTAACCGCAAACTATAATACCTATAAAGGTAATCCTATCAGAATCATGGCACAATTCTCAACTAAAAACTTCTAGAGAAGAAGAGCTTGGAGTGAGTCCTGAAAGAAAACAATTGTCAGTCTACATTGATGTATCCTGAAAAAATACCTTTCAAAATCAATGAGAAGATACTTAGATGACAATTGAAAAAACTCACATCTACCAAACCAATAATATTAATGACACTGAAAGGTATTCTAGAAAGAGATAAAAATGACCATAATTCCAAGAACAACAACAGAAAAAAAAAAAAAAAACAGCACAGGACATGTGTAGGGAGCTGCGAATAGCTGCGCCTGAAAGAAGATGCTGGCTTCTGCCTTCCACACCCGCCTGGGGGTGAGTGCTCTCACCTTAAAGGCACAGCCGCACCTTAAAGACGGCGCTGGCTTCCGCCTTCCACCCCCACCTGGGGGTGGATGCTCTCTGTAGCAAACAACTTCTCGTTTGGCTAAGGCTAAGGACTAGGGCGTTGCTTCCGTGTACCTGGACCTATCGGCTGTGCCCACATGGCACTCCGGGGTTGGACGCCCACTGGTTCAAAGCCATGAGCAGGCTTCCCCTGAGTTAGACTGGGAGCAAGCAGATAGCAGGAAGAGAACAGAGAGACTAGGAAGGAGGAAGCAAGGAAGCTAGCTAGCAGGGGAAGGAGATTGTATAGGGGTCCTGAATAAACCATGGAAAGAAGAGCTGGTTGTCGCGTCTTTCTTGCTGGTGAGGTTGCGCGCGACAGACATGTAATTAAACAGTGGAGGAAATGCAGGAAACCAACAGTAGAAAAATAGCATGACAGTAAGCCAATACATATCAGTTATATTGATAAAAGTAAATCAACTGAATTCACCAATCAAATGAAATAGTCTGGCAAAGTGGATCAAGAAACAAATTCAAAGGGCCAGTGAGATAATTCAGCTAGTTAAGCACCTGTTTAGTCAAGCACAGAGGCGTGAGTTTGATCCCTGATTACACATGCCACACCCCTGGGCATGCTGATCCAGCAACCAAGTCCAGTTATGGTGACGCACACCTGTATTCCCAGCATTAGGGAGGTTGAAAACAGGAGAACCACTATGAGCCTGAGCGTATTAGTGAGACCCTGTACAAACTACACAAATTAAAAGAAAAAGAAATTCAAACAATAATCTATATACAAGAAACACATTTAACTCAAAAAGAAATTCATAGACTAAAACACAAAGGATGGAAAATGATACTCCGTGAAACAGGAACCAAGATAAAAACAGTAGTAGCTCGTCTGCTTGGTAATAATGTGAAGTTCAAACTAATAATGTTCAAAAGAGATTTTTTTAAAAAGTCTACATCCTTACTAGCTGAGAAATTCAAGAGAAAGCCATACACAGTCATGCATATACACACTCTCAATTATGAAAACAAATATTAACAGACAAGAAAAATCAAATGAGTAAAGACATAATTGTCACGGTACACATTAACACCCAATTGACACAAAGAAATAGATCAACTAGACAAAAAAAAAATCATTAAAGAAATGACAAAATTAAACCAAATTTGTGAACAAATGGACTTGTTAGACATTTACAGAGTGATCCACACATCAGAGCCTTCTCAACTGCATGTAAGATGCTCTGTACAATAAGCCATATGCTATTGTCCTTTCCCTCATCCCAGTTGATGCTTCCCTTTGAACAGTTTCTTTTCCTTTCACAGTATTTATTGTACCTTTCACATTTTATCTACTCTTTCAGGTATGTATAATAGGGAGACCATATGATGCTTACACATGTGGTTCTGATTTATTTCACTTGTGAATATAGTCTCTAGTTACTTCCATTTACCTATGAAAAAAGTATAAAAATACCCCATCATTTTATCCATTCCTCAGGTGATGGACACATTCTTTTTTTGCAATTGTACCAAAACAGTGCTTAGTATTATTTTTAAAAAATATGATTATGAGGCACAAACTCACATCTCCCAACTTCATAGGGTTTATCGTTCTACATTACAGTTACATCACTGGTAACTATTTTCTTTTTTTGCAGAACCAGGGAATGAACCCAGGCCCTTGCACTTGCCAGGGAAGCATTTATTTCACTGAGCCATCTCCTGACCCCCTGTGGTAACTATTTTCATACCAAAACAATTAACAGTATTTATAATCCAAGGCTTTTACTTTAAGGTGGTTCCATACCTTCCCATCCTTACACGTGAAAACTACCAAGGTAAATGAATAATCTGCCCTCTTCCAGGTATCCCTGGGCCCTGTACAGCTTGTAGAAGTGGTCCCAGATCTAATTCTCCTGAACTTCTTTACCAAGAGTTCTGTATGTTTTTTTAAACAAGGTATCAAACTTAGGACCTCGCACTTGTCAGGCAGGTGCATAAACCACTGAGCTATCTCCCAGCCCTATGTATGCTTTTAAAATTAGTACCCAAAAGATGTATTACTTAGAATCTGCCAGTTACCTAGATTCACTCTGAGCAGTTTCTTTTACTAATAAGCACAGCTTCCTTGAAGCACACCTAAGTATCAAAACTATTATAAACTATTTCAAATACCACTCTTTGATGTCAGTTAATAAACCATTAAAATCATAAACTTGCTTTTAGTATTAAAATCTGCACACTATTGACTATTGTTTCATATACTTCATTCTCTCCAGATGCATTTGAAGCTCATAGTAGTGTCCCATTACTTCACTGTGGCACTCTTCATTTTGACCTCTGTTTGTAATAGATAACTGGGTATGCAGAGGTATGGATCATAGTTGTATAATTAACAGTAGGAAAATACCCATCAATGAGATCAAATTCATATAAATGAAGCAGGGTAGATCAAATTGTCTTAATTTGAACACAAGCAAAATTTTCCCCAAAACTAAGATGACGTCTGGCTCCAAAAGGTGTGTAGACAAACCTCTCTCCTGATGCTGGGTTGTCATGTAAGCAGTGATCAGGGTTAAAGTCCAGACCCTCTATCAAGGAGTCTTTAAGTCTCTGCTTGACAGTGGGAGAAACACTTACCTGATGTCCTGGAGGAATGGTGCACCCTGACACAGTCTGAGGACTTCCGGCCATTCTCATCATGGTCATTATGGGAGGTCTAAGTCTTAAGATTTCTTTTATGCAGTGATCTAGTGCATTTAGATCCTTGAGCAGGTCATAAGTAAAAGGAGGCAGGTCCTCTCCACAGACTCTTTTCAGTTTTAAATAACATTTTTCTTGCAGTGTTTTGTCTCTGGCAACAAAGAAGCTCAACCAGGCACTGGTGGTCCAGGATATACGCTGGCCTGCCAAGGGCAGTCCAATAGGTATCCCTGCTATTTTGTCATCTGTCAAAGGACGCCCATCTTTGTATGTAGAATCTAGCAAAGTTTGGAGAATATCATCAGGTTGTACTTTTGATTGCCTACATTTGTGGATTGCCTTATAGAAAATATTCTTGATCTTTTCATGAGCTCTGTCCCTGTGCCTGAAACTAGGCAGAGGAAGGCAGCCCGGCAGTAGCCAGGCTGCATAGCTCAAACCTCCACCCAGGTCTGCATACAGCTGTGCCACCTGCTCATTCAGTTGGCTCCTCATTTCTTTTCCACATAAACAATGGCTAGCTGTTAAAATTATGAGCTCAGAAAGAGCTTCAAATAATTTTTTTCTCCGCTTTCTTCCCAACTTTTAAAGTGTTCCTTTGTTTCCTCTTCTATTATGGACATTTACTGTTAACAGTGGGCTATGTTAAGGCCACTTTTTAATACTTTCTTCTCCTCCAAGAAAATCGCACTAGGCACATCATACGCAACTCCCTTCCCAAACACAGGCGTTGTCAGATGACTGTAGACATCTTCTGCAATCAGGTCTTCGTTTTTACTATTAAAAAGCAATGCAGCAGCACTCCACAAAAGGTAAGTAAATGTCTTGCCCACCATGGTAAAACTAAATACAGGTCCATACTTCTCATATGCATTTTCTAAGAATTCAGTTAGATTTTTGCCAAATGCTACAGCATGCCCAAGGAACTGGAGAAAAAATGTATGGCAGAGTTTTCACTCCAGCCAGCAGGTAGGCCAGCTGGCCCATGGCGAGATGGAACAGGTATGCCAGGCTGAGCATGAAGGTGCAGGCCACGGCACCATGGAGAGGAGGCTGCTTCTGGTCACTTGCTCCACTCCATGTTCTGGCATCAACCCGCCCATCTGCAGTAGGCCCAGCAGCACCATCCCGCCACCACTGCATCTCTCTCTGGAACCGCGTGCCTTAGAGGAGACAAGAAGAGAAAAACTCCCACGAATGGGTGAGGAGAGAGGACACTTGGGTTATTTCCAAGATTCAGCCATGACAAATTATTCTACTATAACATTGGTGCACACATATCACTGTAGTATGATGTTTTCAGTTCTTCTGGAAAAATAGCCAAGAGGAGACTAGCTGGGTTGAACTGGATCTCTAATTTTGTTTTTTAGAGGAATCTCCACACTGATTTCCATAGTGATTTGTACAGTCTATACTCCCATCAACAGTAGAGGGGCCAGGGAGATGGCTCAGTGGAATAAGTGCTTCCCTGGCAAATGCAAGGGCCTGAGTTCAATCCCTGGTCCCGCCAAAAAAAAAAAAAAAAAAAAACAGTAGAGAAATGTTCTTTTTCTCCAAGAGGAAAATGAAAAAAATATATCTTATGTGGAAATATTATATATATTATATATATTTCCACATAAGATGTATTACATATATTCATTAATATATATATATATATATATATATATATATATTCATTAAAAATAAACTAGAATGGCAAAACATATACTAGCCCTTCATACATGCCTACATAAATGCAAAGGAGTTAAAAATTTTCCCATGTATATTATTTGACAAGAGTAAAAAGAAATTAGAAATTAATGGCAAAAGAAATCACAAAACATTCATAAATACAAATTGAGTTACAGCCTTGAAAACAAACTATAGGTCACAGATGAAATTAAAAGATAAGTTAAACAATTTCCAATCAAACAAAGAAAATGAAATTCGAGTTCCTGGAACCTGTGAGGTGCAATGAAAGCAGTACTAAAAAGGAAATTTATAGTGGTGAATTCTCACATGGGGAAAACAGAACAAGCACAGATAACACAATGGTGTGTCTCAAGCTTGTGGAAAAGAAAGAGTGTGTCAAGCCCTAATCTCATAGAAGGGAGGAAATTATGAAGATCGGAGCAGAAATTAACGCAGTTGACAGTAATAAAAAATCAACAGAATTAATGAATCTAAGAGTTTGTTCTAGACTGAACTGTGAGTGGGTTCAGGCTAGGAAGGGCTGTTCGCTATCTCAAGCCTTCAGTGCCTGAAGCTCTAAGCGGGTGAAGATTATCCCAGCCCACCTGAGGGTGGAGCTGTGTCCTGAGAAGGTATACAATGGGCTGTGGTTCAGGCCCTGCATTGCCTCCTCTTTCTCAGTACCTCAGGAAAGGGTGAGAATTGGTATGCCCACAGAGTGCGGCGTTGCTCTAGGACTGCAAGATCCTCCTAGACCATATACTGCGCATTTGACATGGCTTTAAAAGGTAAACTGTTTGGTAGAACCCTGAAATATGTTGAGTTTTGGGCAGTCTGTGCTTCCTGTGCTAATGTTCTCTCGGAATTGGGCCTATTTAGTGGTAGAAATTTTAAGTTAGAGCCCTGGCAGGCAACAGAGGGACTCAGTGAAAAATCTGTCTAGGCTATTCAGAAAAGCCTGAGAGGTAACTCAATGGGAAGTCATTTGGGTAAGTTCATAAGTAGGAAACACAACATACCAAAGAAAAATTACCCTTGGACAATCTATATCACCACATGACTGTCTAAGACTGGTGGCCAGGAGATTGTGGATGGGAACTTGCTTAGATGTCTTTGTCAGTGTCTTTAGGAAGAGTGATCAAAACTGCTAAATTCTTCTGCCACAAAGGCAGTCTTTGATGAAAGTTATTGAGCTGCTTTTCATGAATTCTTGGAAATGTTTCTATAGATCTGGGACTAAGCTTAGCACAGATGAAATCATTCCCATCTGTGGAAGCTAGCTGATCATGTGTAGACTTCAAAAAGCTGACTCATTGTGGAATGGTATTATAACTGTGCCCAGGAGTCACATCCTGCCCCCATGTGAGTTCTGTTATACCCTATATGGAAGGTGGAAGAGACTCGACAGTGTTAGGGTCAGCTTCTGTTGTGGTTTGAGTCTCCATGTGTCCCCAAAGCCTTATGGAGTGATACAGTGGGGTATTTTCAGAGGTGGCTGAATCAGGTAGGAATTTGTGTTTAGTGAAAATCTAATGCTGAGAACAAAGGTGTGAAATCCACATCTACCTTAGGGTGGGCCGTCTTGCTGTAATATCAGGGGAAGAAAAGAAGACAATATTTTCTCCTTCTATTGTTGTTTTTGCTATCTCATCCTGCCATGAAAGGTTGCTCTCTGCCATGTTGTGCCCAAATGCTTTGGAGGCAACTGATTATGGGCTGAAACCTCTACAAACTGTAAGCAAATTAAATCTTTCCTAGTTTAACTTTGGGTATTGGGCATTTTGTGCCAACAAAAAGAGAAAATGCAGCTCATTGCTCTCCTCATTGAAGTCTGAGATTCAAAATAAAACTCTCTTTAAAAGTGAGGAGCAGAGGGCTGGGGAAATGGCTCAGTGGAATAAGCACTTCCCTGGCAAGCCCAAGGGCCTGAGTTCAAATCCTAGTTCTACCAAAGAGAAAAAAAGTGAAGAGCATTTCCTAATGAGGACACTTGCGAATATGAAGGTCTTTGCACAACTGCATCTGTAGCATGATCTTCTTTTCCATTGATTAACAATGGGATTATTTTTGACCCAGTTAAGAATTCTTGGTTTTTTCTCTGGTGTTACTAAGAAGATTTTACAGACTTAGCAAATAAGAAATAATCTCTCTACCTCTATTCTTCTCAGTTTCCAGGCCACTTCTCTAAAACAATACCAAAAAAGGATTACGTTGTTTTATAGTATATGCAATCCTGTACTTCCGGAGCTTTTATAAAGAAATTATTAAGATCCAGCAGTTAATATATTCTCATAGGGCCAGCCAAATAGCTCAGCAGATTAAAGCACTTGCAAGCAGGCGCAGGGCTGGGGATTCGATCCCTGGGCCTGCTGTGCTGGTCCTGCCCCCGGGGGCTCCCTGAGACAGCGAGATTGAGCATGGTGGCGTGCACCTGTAATCCCAGCTCTTGGGAGGCTATAAATGGGTGGATCACTACAAATCTGACTAAGTAGTGAGACCCTGAACACCCTGTAGACCCTTACCTAAAATACATATATATATATTTGTATTTTATACATTTATGAGAATATATATATATATATATATATATATATTCTCATAAATTTGAATGTTTTACAATTATTTTAATTTTAATGCAAGGTCTATAAGGGTTTAACTATGTAGATTTCCACGTGTTTTCAATTTCCCAAACTCTCCCAAACGCTGGGATTACAGGCACATGCCACCACGCCCAGTCTCGATGGAAGTCTCAGTGTGCCCTGGGGGCAGGTCTGGCAGGCATTCAGGGGATTCAACCCAGCTGCTGCATCTGCCTAAGCAGGCGCTTTAATCTGCTAAGCTATTCGGCTGGTCCCTACTAATTTTAATAAAGTTAATGATTTTATGATCATTTGTAAGCAAGTACTCTCTGTCTCCCTTTCTCCCTCTTTCTCTATGTAGTCCCAGCTGGGCCTCTGATGCATGACTGCTGAGGTTACAGACTGTGTGCCCATCATGTGGCAGTGTACATCTCCAATCTCTCTTATCCACAGCTACACAATGATGGGTTTAGGTAGCAATGTCCTGTAACTGCTACACTTAAAGTTATACCCAGTATACTTTTACACACATTCAATGAATTGCTTTTTACGTGTTCTCACTCATTTTTGCTTTCTTCCATTCAGATATTTTAAAGTTATGATCAAACAGCATGAAATTTACCAGCATAAATTTTAATAACTCTAGAGTTTATTGGTAGTTTTTCCCTTTTTCTTCCACTTCTTTTCTTGTTTGCCAAATATAGGCCTACATGTGGCAGGCAGACACTCCTTCCTTCTAGTTCCTGATTTCTTTAGCAAGTAGTTCTTTAAAATTGGCAATTAAATTTTGGCTTAGATTCAATTCTATATATTCTTTAAAAATCCTGATGAAAACTTATCTGTACAATGAATATAGTTTTCAGTCGCTTTCCTGGTAATTTTCAAAGGAATGAATTTCATGCTATGATTTGAATGTGTTCCTCATGGTCTTCTGTTAGAAACTTTTACTCTGTGCAGCCCTGTTAGTAGTCTTGTACTTTAGAAAAGAAATAAGGTATTGGAGCTCCATCCTCTGAAGATTAATGCCTTTATTTGCATTGAAGTAAGTTACCTGGTGGTGTCTTTGCAATTAAACCAAACTCAGATCTAAAACTCATGTGTATACTTTCAGGTCTTCTCTTAATTTAATATGATTTAGGATTATTATTCATGTTTATCATGATAGAGCAGAGCAAGCAGCAGAGCATCCTGCCCATTTAAAGTGGAGTTCCAGGACATTGTGTTCTATGACTGTAGTGACAACGTCACCGTTATCCTCATGTGTGCTCTTTCCATCTCCATCCTGGTGCATTGTCATTGGAATTAGTAAATATTGCCTCCTGTCAATCCTTCTCCTCAGTTTCTGAAAACACAGTTTTACTTTTTTTGTCTACATATCTAGCCACTGCTGTTAGGTCACATAAATACAGTCCCTGCAAAGTATAATATTATAATGGGTTTGTTAAAGTTCTGTATTTCTTTCTGTAAAACCCAACCATTTGTTGTTCCCTCCAACAGTCTACAAGGATACCAACTTGCTCCATCCTCAGCTACAGTGGCTTTCTGGTTTTCAATAGGAGCTGTGCTAAGGGGTGTGGCAGTGGAATGTAATTGCCTGTGGAGTTCATTTTGATGTTGTTAATTGTTGAGATAGATGACAGACAGATAGATAGATAGATAGATAGATAGATAGATAGATAGATAGATAATCTGTGTGACTTCCTTTAAGTGTCACCTGCTTTGTAGTGCATGATCTTAGGACATGGGTAAAAAAATACTGAGCCTGGGAGATAGCGCAGAGGGATAAGGACCTAGCCTGACATCTGATCCCTGACCCTACATGCCCTGTGGAACTCAGAATCTGGGGGCTAATCAGGCCACAGACCAGGCATGGGTGGTGCATGCCTGTAATTCCATCACTCCAGAGGTGGAGACAGGGATCATTGAGCTCAAGACAAGCCTTCAGGCTACAAAAGTGAGCACAAGGTCAGCCCAAATTTCATAGTGAGACCCTTTCTGGAAAAAAAAAAGTTTTGAGAATCAGAAACAATATTGTTGCACTGATAAAGGAATTTTTCAATTAATTAATTAATTAATTAATTAATTAATTAATTTTCAGAGGAGTTCACTAAATTCCCTTGGGTTTTCTTCTGGTGACCACACCATACTTGTTCATCAGAATCTGAAGCAGTGGTAGTTTGGGCCCATGGCACCACATAGTGGGTTAGTAACCTCATTTTAGCTTCATAAACTAAAACATACAGGTTTCATCTATTTGTATTTTCATGAGTTGAAATGATGCAGACTTTAAATTCTACATCTTAGTATATGTGTGATTACTCAATAGATGATCTTTCTTTACATGTTATTGTTATTCACTCTTGCTTTACTTTCTCTTCCAACATTTTCCAGGATCTTCTATGAAAGAAAATAATTATAATGAAAACAAAAGTACACAACATATAAGACGAAATGGAATTGGAAGACCTACACACAGACTTACAAGTGATGATTTAAAGATTCTGAAACAATATTTTCAGCCGAATCCTTACCCAGACTTCACACAGAAGGAGAAACTCACCAATCGAATCCATTGTGATATATTTGCCATTCAGGTAAGTCCAACACTGTAAACTTTGTAGTCTCTTAGCTTTCAATTGTATGTGACATACCATGAGAATCATTTTCCTTCATTTTAATCTGGTTAGATACACATTATACATTACTTTATTAAACACAATATTTCTGAGAGAGAGGTTTGGAGGCATGCTCTGGCTTTTAGCTATTACACTTCTCCAGAATAGGGACTGTGGTATTTTTCAGTCTGCTATCTATGGAACAACCAGCAGGGAAAGGCTGTGGATTCTGAAGATGGAGCTAGTGCTTTGTTACACAAATGTGTAGGTAATGAGAGAAGAATCTGAAAGGACAAATAAAGATGTTTGCCTTACCCAGTGGAAGTTCTGCATTTTGGGTAAATAATGTGGGGTGATTTCAAGAGGACCAGTTTTATCAGAGACACTAGGCATTTTTCATTGGATGTGTTAACTTTGCTATGAGAATTAATCCTTCCAGATATCGTTATGGAGAGCTTGAAGTTTGTACAGTTTCATACACCTAACTTTTCCACCCAAAAGTCATAGAAAATAAGAGGTCAGCTATTCCAGTTTAAAGTATAAAAGTAATGGGTTGGGTTGATCTTGTCCAACACATGGAAACTCACAGTTTCAGAAGAGCTTTAAAACTTTTGGACTGTGAGGGATTATTTTCAGTGAAGTAGAATATATAAAATGTTATTTTCACCATTTACAGTTACATGTGCTAGAATACATGAAGACGAGGCAGTGTGTTTTACAATGTTCTTTCTGTCTAATAGCTGGTGATTATAAGTACATTGCACAGAGGGGACAGGAAAGATTTTGAAATCCTGGGACTTCACAGTCAGAAGGGCCACTGGAACCTTTGGGGAGAGTTGGGTGTGCAAACTTGTACACACATTAAATTTTTATAATGACATATGCCACCAAAGATGGTAACCATCATTGCTCTTGCCTTCTCGAGTTCAGGAAGCTCATTAGTAATGAAGCAAAGTCTAAACTAAGCTATAGATTGTTCTTCATTGCACAACTACACTGTAGGTATTTTTTAGAAACCAAGAGTTAGCAGCCCAATTCACCATAGCTACACCTTGGAAACAACCCAAATACCCATCAACTGTGGAATGGATAAAAATGATGCAGTATTATTACTCAGTGAAGTTACTCAGCTATAGAAAAGACAAACTTCACACTTTTATAGGTAAATGGTTACAACTAGAGACCACTATAAGCAAGCTAAATCAGATCTTCATGTGTAAGCATTGTACTGTATCAATAGTGCAATGACTTGAAAGAGTAAATAAAATATGAGATACAGTGAAATAATAAAATGGGATTCTATGATATTTTTCCTTGTCTCTTGTTGTTATTCTCCCCCTTTTAAGAAAACCACTTACTTGAGATGCACTATAGCAATAATTGGTATGACATGACAAGCAGTATATATTTAGAAGACCAGGATAACAGGCATTCCAAGCATGACCTCACTATTACACGTTATTATCTTCAGTGTAGTTGCTGGGTTCACAGGTATCAGCATACATAGTCAGGGTCAGAATCTTACCAATTAACTGTTAGTTTCAAAAACCTGCTAAAGATTCTCAGGGTCATTGCCTTAACTATCTTGTGCGTATAAATGCATGGCTTTGCCCCTGTCATGTTTTATAGCATTTCTCCCTGCCCTCTCTTCATTGTTTAATCCTTAAGTTTTTGCTTTCCTTTTAATTGTGTTATACCTTTCTATTTTTATGAATTCATGCACCTGCAATATTTAAATGTAAGGGAATACTCATCTCTGACAAAATTAAACAACAAAAGTGGATACAAATGAAAGACCATTTTGTATCTGTATAAACAAAATAGGATAGATATACAGCTATTTTCTCTTAATTCAATAGGAAGAAAAACTTGTACTGATAGTATTTGGAGAGGATATCATGTCTGCATCTTGTACAATGGATAAACAATATGAAGTCAGCAATATGCAATGTATTAATTATTGTAACTGTCTCACTGACCTGTTTTGAAATTGTCTCATTGTTATTTGTTTCTCAATAAAATTAATACAAAAGCAAAAAAGAAACAAGAAAATAAAATTTTTCTCACTTGCTCCTTCAGTTACACATGGTCTAAAGTGTACACTAGATAATGTCAAATGGGAAGAACTTGTTCAAAAGAGAAAATGAATGAGAATGGGAAAATGGTAAAAGGAATGGAAAGAGAAAAAGAAGAAAGGAAAAAGGAAAAAAATGCAGGTTAATGATTATTTCAGTGTCTCCTAGTTCATTAAAAAAGGTTTGAGAACTTCTCATATTTTGAACTCTGAGTAACTACATTAAAGATAGCAATATGCAACATATTAACAATATTCTGTTATTATTTTTGATGTAATTTTGTTTTACATATTTCCCTTTTTAATTTAATTTAATTTTATTGAGAGACAGATATCAATGAGACAGTTTCAATTAATAGGACAATTTCAATAATTAATACTTTTTATATTATTATCTTCCTAGTGGTAATAATAATAAAAAGAAGCAGACAGGTTATCCTGTCCAGACACTATTAGTACAAACTTTCTTCTCATAGAATTAAGTGAAAGTAGCTGCATATCTATCCTAACTATTCTGTATATGCAAATATAAAATGGTCCTTCCATTGAATCCCATTTTTTTGTTTAGTCCTGTCGGAGATGGGTATTCTATTTTTTATGGGTAATAAATGAAAAAAAAAAGACACAAGGGAAAAAATGGTATAGGACTGTCCTGCTGCAATGCTGTATATGGCTAGATTTCCAAATTTCTGTGTAAAAATATGTGTATATTCCTATTTTTTAATTTTTTCCCTCATATTCTGTAAGGACATAAAGTTCAATAGTTGGCGGAAAATACCTACTCCACGTTATTCCTAAGATGCTTGATATTTAGACAGGGTAAACCGAACTGCATATGTTGCAGGGTAATAATCATCTTCTCTTCTGGAGGGTTAACAACCTCAGTTCACAGATCAAAAATTGGAGAAAAGGAAGGGCTGCAAGAACAGCCAACATTTTGGCCCTAGCCTTTCAAGGTCAGTGGAGACTCAGGACACAGGAGAACCTATACTGTAACATCATCTAACTGAGTTGTGCCCTAAATTTTATTTTCTGATCAAGGAGATTATGGAGCCACATAGGAATGCAATAAATGATGTATAGTTTGCCTAAGGAGAGTTGCATGGAGAGAAAACTTTCTCACAAGCTTTCACAGAGAGCAAATTGGTCAAGCAATGTCCATGACTCATTCACATGGCTGACACTGACACACGGTGCAGTACAGAGTTATAGGATAAATCCTGAGGGGCCTTGACTGATCTTATCAGATACAAAAGGTACATTTCTTGTTATGTAGGTCTTGCTTTATCTCAGCAGAAAAGTATAAAAATGAGGTATATAAAGTAAAGCCATATGAATATGCTGAGGTGTAAAAAGCTCTAGTCAACAACTTCTGTGGATAACCCACTACTGTTGTGGACTGGTAGACTGCGCTGGATTGTTTTGCTGAATTCAAGCACCGATAATAATTGAATGTTTTACATATTTCCACAAAAATGTGAAAAGAATTCAACTTGAGAGTATAAAAGAGAAAAAATTTTTACATAACACATGTAGAATTTTAAAATAATCAAATTATATTATAAAAAACTCTTTTTCTCTTTAGAATTGTTTCCAAAATAGAAGAGCCAGACCACTACCAAGAGCAAGAGGGACAGTCCTGGTTGACCAGAATAGTCCTCTTGACCAGAATAGCCCAGGATCATTCACCATGCATCTTACTGGGCAGGTCTACTTTCCTCAACAACAGGTTCTACAGAGTGGAGTCCAGTCTTCTCCCCTAGGAACACGATGGGCTCCAATTGGACAAGTTGGCCCATCTGGATTCCTAGCCCCAGCCATAAACATGGGACCAGTTTCTCCTTTGCTTTATACAGGTAGCCTGAAAGTATCACTTATCTTAGCCCCTTGCCATCCATTTGATTTGTCCTATTGCTCCTGGCAGTACCTTGACAGGACCTCCTTTGATTCTTGACAAAGCCAGCATGTCACCTCATTCCATTCTCATAATTATTTCAGTGGGCAGGGAATGGGTCACCAGTGGGAGAGGCAGGGGGCCCCTGATCAGTATGCAGAATATCAAAACAGCAGCCACACACTGAGCAACACCTTGTGCAGCAGCCTGCTCAGGCTCAGCATTCCTGTGGCAATTGCCACTCACTCCATCTCCCCATTCTGGTGTACTCACATTGTGACTATTGAATGTTGACCCCTATTGCTCCCTCTCCTCAGTTCCTGAAAAGACCATGATCTTGTCTCTATGAATGTGATTCCTGTAGGTAGCACAAGTACAGTTCATGGAATAAACAGTATCTTTATTGTTTTTGTGAGAGTGTCATATAGCATATTTTGTACAAGTTGAACCATATTACCTAACAACAACAGTCCACAAGGGTCCCAACTTCTTTAGAATTGGTTGTTTTCAGCTTATATAACATAGTAGCTATCCTGAGGGATAGGAGTGCTAGGAGCCTATGGAATTGATATAGATTGCCTTTAGTGATGGTAGGCATCTTTACATGTCTGAGTACTTGTACATGTCCCTTTGTTTATAGTGAATGAATTTATGTTATGCCTAAAAGTACTTTGTTACTCTGCAAGTCATATATAATGTTGTTTCACTGATTACTGAATTTAATCATCTGAAGATGGGTATCACTACAGTTCCCTGGCATTTCTTCTCATGAATGAGCTATTCTTGTATCTCAGAATCCAGGCATTATAGTTTTGGCCTATGCTACCACACATGTGTTAATCATCTCTATTCGTCTTCACAGTCTGAAAGAGGGTTTTAGTCTATTAGTACTTACAGTAGTCCTAAGTGTAGTGTATGTCTTCCTGTACAAGTTTCAGACCATTTCTTTCCTTGCATGTTGCTATTATTCACTCATGATTTTCTTTCTCTTGCACATTTTCCAGGATCTTCAGGACAAGAAGATAATCAGAATCCAGGCAGAGTATCACAATGTAAAAGAAAACATAAAAAAGGAAGACGACGACACAGATTTAGAGCTGATGACTTACAGATTCTGAAACAATATTTTGAACAGAATCCTTACCCTGACTTAGCAGAGAAGAAGGAACTGGCTAATAGAATTCATTGTGGTATCTATGTTGTCAGTGTAAGTCTAGTCTCTTAAGCTCTGCTTAGCTATACTCAGAACAGTGAAAAGAATGGGCACAATTTTATGGCTTTCCAATGTCTATGATATTGAGAGTCACTTTTATTCAATGTAATGTAGTGGCATATATACATTATATGTGCCCTTTATTAAGGAAAGGATTCCTGTGACACAGCTCTCTAAATGCACTATGTAGCTATTCCATTGATTCAGAATAGGGACTCTGGGGGTGCACAGAGGAACTTCTCAGCATGGAAAGACTGCATATTATGGAATTAGAGCTAATGATTTTCTGTTCTTTTGGGTACATCCAATGTTTTGAAACAACAAGAAAGAAGAGCTAGAATTTCATGTTTCAGCCAATTTAAGGTATGACTTTTGTGAAAGTAATAAAGGTCAGATTGTAAGGGAAGCAGTTTTATGCCAGGGATTGGCCATTTTCAATGTACAAGTTAGGCTTGGTATGCAAAGTAATCACATCAAAAGTGGTGCAAAATATAGGTAAGTTATAGAAGTTTGAAGTAGAAGGAAGCCTGGGGTCTATGTTGTGCAGCATGTGGCACCATGCAGCTATACCAGGACTTAAAAAGTTATTTCCATAATTTTTATATTTACAATAGTGAATTGAAGAGATCGTAGCAATGTGATTCACAGTACCCATACAGAGTGGTGTAAATAGTTTCTATGCAGCTAACAGAAGGAAGTTCAAAACCTGGGATTACACAACAAGAAAGGCCCACGAAAGCTATGGATGCAGTTGGGTGGTCACAATTGCACACACCTAAAGCTCTCCATAATAACACAGGCAAACCAAGCAAGCATTGACTTCACTGGAAATGCTTTTGCAAGGTCAGAGAGTTCCTTGCTGGCAATTCTTAGAGTTAAATGACCTACTTGTTTTTGACAATTTAAAACTTCACTGGAGGTGTTATGCAAAATTTAGCATTAATTACAACTAATCCTGTCTCTCTTTCATTCCTTCTTTAGAAATGGTTCACAAACAGAAGAAACAGACTATCACCTAGTGAGAAACGGAGAGTCTTTGTCTTGAGGAGACAGAACCAGTACCCAGCCCGAGGATCTTCATTTGCTGTCTGTGAAAATCCCCAAGCTCACTCTGCTGGTCAGGTCCCCGTTCCTAGCCTGAAATCTCCTGTACATGCAGGTGGAAACCCATCAGTGGAATCACAACAGGGTCCATCTGAGCAAGTTGACTCATGTGATTTTCAGGGCACAGGCAATAATGTGGATCCCTTTGGTGCTCGGGAACATCCAGTTGGCTCAGGAAGTGCAGCTTCTTGTTGCTCAATGCCAACCAATGTGACTCTTCCTAATGTGTCTGGGCAGTTCTTTGAGAGTGCAGATTATGAGTCATCGGGGAGCCAGCTTGCCACCCATTCCCATCATGATTTCTGTGGGCATGGAATGTGCCCACAGCAAGAGGGGCAGAAGGCCCCTTATCAATATCCTGTATTTCCAACATGTCAACCAAGGTTTTGGGGGCCTGAGGTGTCCCAGCTGCCACATCCTCAGCAGCACAATTACAAATTGCCGACCTGGGACCAATTGCAAGCCCACCAGAGCCCCATCAATTTGTGTCAGCAGGGGTCCTTTATTTCACAGCAGAAGAATGGGGAAACTGCCTTGTGCTCTCAGTGGCAAAATGCACCTATGCCAAGCATGCACAGGTCTCCACCAATGCTTGCTTGCCCAGGGCTCCAGCAATTTACTACAGAGGAGACCCTGTCTGACATCCAGGAAATTTTAGATGAGCTGTGGGCATCTGTCTAGCCTGTGGTTAGTGCTATGGAAGTAGCTGTTGTCCTCCCCCAGAGACAGCTCTGGATCATGCTTCCTTGTAGCATACATGTCAGTGTAAGACTTCTCCTTTGGAAACACTTTAGATAGGCTCACAAACACAGGAATGAGCTGGCTTATTAAGGAGAATGAACATGGAGTACCTTTTGTTTGGATGGGTGCCACATTTGCTCAAGTACCACATTCTTCAAAACTGTGAATGTTATTTGTACACAGTTATGTTTCTTATTTCTATTTATTGCATAGTGTAAGGCTTTGGTGTGCTCATCAATACAGGAAATGGTCACAGGTTTATGCTCATTTCCTAATTCAAAATTCATCACTAAATTCAGTGTCAATCTCTGTCAAAGTTGCTCCTTTAAGTTTCCTTTTCTTTGTCTTGTGCATAGATTTTGTGATTTAAATTTTTTATATTTTGTCAGAAATTTCTGGTAAAAATGTAGAGTTCTTTAAGTAGGTATCTTCTAAATTTTCCTTTTGCTTTTGGTGCCATGTATTGCAGTCTAGGGATGTGTCCACAGACCTTTTATTTTCAGACAGGCTTTCACTTCATTCTCTAAGTTCACTGATGTCTCCAGATGGCACTGGCATTTGCTATCCTCCTGCCTCACTTTGCTGCCCATGCAGTTGACCCTCCAGGTTGTGTTCAACGCTAGGCCACAGAGCAGTCTGCTCTACAAAACTTAGCTAGAACACAGAATAGGTGTCCTACTTAGTGATTACTGGATTGTTGATTAAGATTTTGTTAGCATATGTTCAAGAATGGCAAGTTGCATTCAGATTGTTATTGGTTCTATCTGTATTTAGGGGTCTGGGCTTCTCAAGGTAACCTTAGTAGGAGTTGTTCTCCTGTTACTATTATCTCAACAATCTTGTGCAAATGATAATTATTCATTAAACTATAAAACTTAGTGACTGTCTGACTTTTTCTTTATTGGATAATCTGTATAGCTTCTAGTGTTTAAATGACTGTAAGGCATCTCACACATCCAGCAATGATTTTGAGTTGATTGCAGGGAAGGTATTTTACACATGTGCATAACATTTGTGCAAAGAGCACATGGAGGCATAGTGAAGTGGACAGACTGTGTACATTGTGGATTGTCCTTCACCTTATAGGACAGCAAGAGTTGCTACTCCAGACAAAGGCTTTTAAGATGCAAGTGATGTGATTAACATTAGGTGCCACCACCTAGGCTATAGCTGTCAATGGCTACAGACACTGCACCTGTTTTTGCTTCTGGACCTTTGCAGGTCAATGAATGAGTGCCCCATGTCCTGGATGAAACAAGCACTGCTCTCAATGAGCTGTTGCTAGTGGAAGCTTTCACTTTGCTTAACTGGGTCCTGTACTAGAGTATGTTCCAGCCAGATCCCACGATCTCAGCTGGCTCCAGCTTCTGTCTTCCTACCCCAGCTTCATGCAGCTTTCCAGTCTGGAAGCCTTGCCTTGCTCCCTAGCTATTCAAGGCCTTGAACCTATACTGGGAAGAGGCAAGAGACCTGATTTTCTTCTTTCATATGCCTCAATATGTGAGCATAGGTACCAAATTCTCTTATCCTTACATCTGTTAAGAAATCATTGAATTGTGTGGAAAGCTTTTCCTTAAATAACCAGTTTATTCCTCATACATTTTTTTATGTGTGTGTGTAGCTTGATGGTTAATCTGAACAATCATCTCTATTGACCTATGAGATGGCTAGATTAGAAATTTGTACCTCTATGTGTATCTGTTGATATTGCCAGAGATTATAATTGAATTCACAATCTGAAGGAGAAGACATGATTTCAATGTGCTCACCATCATTCAATAGATTGTGTCCCCAGTTGCAACATGAAAGGATCTGCCTCCCATGGTGAGTAGGCCTGATTCATGTCACAATGGTTTGATCTTGCTTCTGACATTGTCTATGAATATCAAGCTCTAGCTGCTCAACCTTAAACAGACTTTCACCCTTGACCCTTTGCAGAGCTTCTCAACTTTAATCCTGAGTTTGGGGCTACACTGGTTGCTCTTTGCAGTATCTCCTTATCAAAAAAGAAATTCATGGGAGGCATTTCACAAGATCTTTTTGAGTAATAATCCAAAGGACTCTTTTTAAATTAAAATATCAACACAACTGTACTAGTGTGTCTAAACGGATGGGTACTAAAAATATGTTGTTGGTGGACACTTGTATTTTACCTTAAGGTGACAAGCATGGGGGCTCTTTCTGTATATTTGTTTTGTGTAAAGTGGTAACTTGACACTATTTATTTATTTATTTATTTATTTATTTATTTATTTATTTATTTTGTGGAACTGAAATCAGGTCCTTGTGCTTGCCAGGGAAGCGCTTATTCCACTGAGCCATCTTCCCAGCCCCTCTGACACTTTACATTGGAGAAAATAAATTTCTAAAGTTTACACTGTAATACATTGCTTTTAAACTACTTTTGTTGGGAAATAGTGTTCAGCTAAAATTTGCTTCAATTTTCAAACACCAGGGAATGGCTGACATCAAAAAGTCAACCAATAACAAAACCTGAAGGGGCTGTGGGGAAATGAACTGTTACAGTTTGTGTTGAGTTATGCCTCCCGAAGCCTGACACAGTCATGGGATGGACTTCTAGACTTTGTGTTTAATTCATGATCCAGTGCTGGCATTATGGGTCTAAGTGCTGCTGGGATTATGGGTGTGAGTTCTATATCCAGCCTGGGACACATAGCCTGAGGGTAACATAAGTGAGACAGACTGGTTCTCTATTGCCATTGTTGTCACTGCTGCTCCTGTTTGATCTTATTATTTTCCTGTTTTCTGTTCGTGAAAACTACTGCTCTCTGCCACTTTATACTCCGCCTTGGAGCCAGCTAGGTATGGACTAAAACCTCTACTGTGAGCTAAATAAACCTTTCTTTCCTTAATTTTGGGTGCCAGGTATTTTATCCCAGCAAAGAGAGCAAAGTAACTGAGACAAGAACCCTTTCACACCCTCAATGGAAATGTAGACTGGTACAGTTACAGTTGAAATAAGTGTGGAGATTCCCCAAAAGCTAAGTTGAGAGGCTCCATTTAACACAATTATTTCTGTCTTGGTTTTTTTTTCCCAAAAGGACTGAAAGTATCATACCACACTGATATATGTCCATCACGTTATATCAGTTCAATTTGTTATAGCTAAATCATGGAAACAATGCAAATGCCTTTAAACTGATAAATGAATAAAGAAAGTGTGGTATTAGTATACAATAGAGTATTACTCAACTATAAAGAAAGATAAACTTGAGACTTTTATAGATAAATGGATACATCAAGAGGTCTATTCATAAGTGAAAAAAATCAGACTCATGTATAAACAACATATCGCCTCTCTAGTGTAAGAAGCTGAAAGAGTAGATTAAATTGGCAAGATAAATACATATACCATGAAAGAGAAAGAAACTGTACAAGGGAAGGTATAACAGGAATGAGAGAAAGGAAAAAAAGAAATAAGAAAGGACAAATACATGTATATCAACAGGATAGCATGGATAATTATGCTGCTGATATTTACAGGTCATTTGAAAGCAATAGTTAATGCTTAACCATTTTTCTTCTCTTTAATTTTTTGACCAGCTTTGCATGCTTATATCCTGTGATCCATACAACTAATTTGAAGACAACAATATGCAATGTAACAACCACTGTTGAAATCCTATCATTTAAAAAAAATTTTCTATCATTTTTATGAGCATATTATTTATTCATTTGGCATTCTCTGGAATCAAACAAGGATTAAATATTCTGAATGCATCAAGCATTAGAGTTTTTCAAGGATCAAAAGCTAAATAAAATAAAATAAAATAAAATAAAATAGAAAGCGGACCCACACCCTCCCATCCCAAGAGTCGTGCCTGAGAGCAGGGCCAACCCTAGCAGCCTCCTCGATCCTGCCCACAACTGCCCAGCCCGAGGGGGAGATTGGCCTGAGAGAGCGGACCAGCTCGGCTGTCTTCATCCATCAGGCCCACGCCAGCCCAGCCCAAGAGACTGGCCTGAGACAGTGGCTGACTCCAGCAGCCTCCTGGATCCTTCCCCAAGCCCTGCCAATGAGTGGGAATTTGTAGGACTCACAACACTTCTCAGAACAGTGAGTGTGTGGTGAGTCTGAGGGAGAGGCTTTGGCTTCTTCCTGTGCACACTACCAAGATCCCTGCCCCCAAGCCCTCCAAGCCAGTGACCAGCCAGAAACCTCATGACCCACGCATCAGCACCTCCCCAGATACCCTGCCCTAAAGCCCGCTGAGTGAGTGGGAATTTCTCCAAATCCCTGGGCATCAAAGTTCAGTGAGTGTAGAACTCCAGGCCCACCACACCAGAGAGACATTTCCCAGCGATCCCCTGTCCCTCCCCCACCCACCCACCCCCTGCGGCCCCAGACCAAGTGCAGCTCGGCCTGGAGTGAGAACTCAAGGCCCACCACACTGGAGGGACATTTCTTAGCACTCCTTGGTCCCACCCCACGGCACGAAACCCATCACAGGCCAGCCTGTGAGTGACGGCTCCAGGCCCGCCGCACAGGAGGGACCATTCCCAGCCTTCTTGGGTTCTGGCTTGTAGCTTGAAGACATAGGGGTAGGTAAAGAATTGATGAACAAACATATATTCACACGGGAAGCACTTGAAAGAATCAACAACTGGGATCAACTCTTCTTGAGGAGCTTCTGTGTGTCAAAAGAAATTGTCAACAGAGTGAAAAGGCAACCCACACATTTTGAAAAAATCCTGATAAGCAATCAGACAAAGGTCTGCTGTCTAGAATATATAAAGAACTAAGATATAACAGGGCCCTCAAATTTAAAGACCCAATCCAGAAAAGGGCGTCTGAGATGAATACACACTCCTCAGAGGACAAAGTTAAAGAAGCAAACAAATATATGAAAAAAATGCTCCATATCGCTGGCCATTCATGAAATGCAAATAAAAGCAACACTGAGATACCATCTCACTGCAGAAAGAATGGCTATCATAAGGAAATCAACCAAGAACAAATGTTGGAGAGATTGTGGGGAAAAGGGAACACTTCTCCACTGCTGGTGGGAATGAACCACCATTGTGGAGGTCAGTGTCGAGAATCCTCAAAAGAGTAGGACTAGAAATCCCATTCAGGCCATCTATCCCCCTACTGGGAATTTTCCCAGAGGAACTTAAAACATTGTATCATAGTCATATATGTGTACCAATGTTTATAGCAGCACAATGTGTGATAGTAAAATCTTGGAAACAACCAAGATGTCCATCACATGAGGAATGGTTGAAAAAGATGTGGTATTTCTATATAATGAAGTATTACTCAATTATTAAGAATGATAAACTTGAAGTATTTATATTGAAGTGGATGGCACTTGGACATACACTCATAAGTGAAATAAACCAGACACACATGTGTAAATATCATATAGTCTCCCTAGTATAAGAAGCGAAAAGAAGATATACAAATGGCAGTGTACAACAACAGCTAAAAACAACTGAGTCAGATAAGGCAAAGTGAATGGAATATGCTGCAGGGTACTAATCAGCTTTTCTCCTGGATGGTAAACAACCTAAGTGCACAGATCAAAATTGGAGAAATAGAAGAGCCACAAGGCCAGCCAACATTTTGGCCCTAGCCTTTCTAGTTCAGCGAAGAGTCAGGACATAGGAGAACCTGTACTGTAATATGAAACTCAGGTGAGCCCCAAATTTTCTGTACAATGTGTCTGGGGAGAATCACATGGAGAGAAAACTGTCTCGGGCTTTCACAGAGAACAAACTGGTCAAGCATCGGCCCTGACTTTTCCACATGGATAACACAGACTAAGGATCTACAGAATATGGTACAGGATTACAAGATAAACCCTAAGGGGACTTTACTGGCCTCATCAGAAACAAAAACTATATGTTTTGGTATATATGTCTTGCTCTATCTCAGTTTTAACCATCCAGCAGAAAAGTATAAAAATGAGCTATACAATGCGGGGACATAATAATAAGTTGAGCTGTAAATGGCTACAGTCAACAACTTCTTCAGATAACTCACTATTGTGGAATGCTGGACTGTGTTGGATTGTTTCGTCAAGGTCAGGCCCCTAAATTG
Organism: Ctenomys sociabilis; assembly: GCA_004027165.1. Taxonomy (NCBI): domain Eukaryota; kingdom Metazoa; phylum Chordata; class Mammalia; order Rodentia; family Ctenomyidae; genus Ctenomys; species Ctenomys sociabilis. The sequence goes on along the minus strand of PVKA01002416.1, from coordinate 71,723 downwards.
GTTGAATGGCAGTGGAGTGCCCATCTTTGACAGGTCTGGACAAAGGAAGATTGATACAAAGGATGAATCATGATGTGTGTGTATGGGCATTTCAGTTGGGATAGATGCACCATGCCTCTACATAATTCTATGAGAGGCAAGATTTTCACTAATGGTGGTTGGACAGGATTTCATGGCTTCTAGTACTATGGACAGCAACTAGGAAAATAACAATGTAGAAAGTATTAATTATTGAATCTTTCATGTAATTCAGGTATAAAAAGTAAGATACACAAACAGCTACACTCTTAATATACTGATAAGAATGTCTGTAAGTATAATATCATTTATGCACCTTGTACAATACCAAAACATTATGAAAACAGTTCATAGTATATTAATTTATTGAATCTATCCTGTTAAGTTGTCTTAAACCTGTCTCATTTGTATTTGTACTTCAATAAAATAAAAAATAAATAAAATATAAAAAATAGAAAGCAGCACTCTGTGGATGTAGCTCAGTGGTCTAAGTGCCTTACTGGCAAGCACACGGACTCAGGTCCGATCCCCAGTACTGCATGCTGCACTTAGCTAGCCACCAAAACTGCACATGGTGGCCTATGCCTGTAATCTCAGATCTTGGGAGGTCAAAACAGAAGAATCACTATGAGTCAAGCAGCATAGTTAGATCCTGTAGCAAATAAATATTTTTTTAAAGAAAGAGAAAATGATCATTTAATGTCTTAAGTTGTAATTGAGAAGAAGCAGCTGCCTCAGTTTTAATTGATCCTTTGGTTTTACTAATAACCACCAAATTTTATTCACTCTTATTTGCTTTGATGTAAGAAATATCATCTCTAGATATCTCAGGACAGTGATAATTTTACCAATATTAGCCATTAATTAGCTTTTTATTTTATTGTATTTTGAAGTGCAAAAACAAAAGCAAACACAAATTGCAGATACAAAGACACAGTAACGTACAATACATATGTTACAGATTTTCAAAACAAGAATACCAAGCCAACAATGGTTGTTATATTGCCTATTCTCATAAAATCTGTTGCTAAGATCAACAGACAGTCACCGAAGATTGGGCAAAAATTGATTGTTAGCACTTGCTTTCAATAAACCTTCATTTTTTCTTCTTTTGTATTTTAGGGAAGGGTCTACAGGGTGTTCAGGGTCTCACTACTAGATTGTACTCCTAGTGGTCCACCTGTTTACAGGCTCCAAAGAGCTGAGATTACAGGGGCACGCCACCACCAGTCTCAATTGTCTCTTAGCATGTCCTGGGGGCAGGGCCAGCAGGGCAGGCCCTAGCCCCTGCTCCTGATTACAGGCACTTTAATCCGATGAGGTATTTGGCTGGCCCCAATAAATTCATTCTAAAGAGTGTAAAATATTGCTTCTAATATTTTTTACAATTTTTAATTTTCTTTTTTAAAACAATTTAAATAAAAGCAGTTAAAAATGAAAACAAATGAAGTGAGTGTAAGAGCTTAACCTCATATGCATCTCCAAACTAAAAGCAGCTAGAGCTTGAAATGTGGGACATCCTTCCAACAAGCAATCCAACCCTTGCATAAGCACTTCCTTGCACTGAAATAAGTGTAATCAGGTTGCACTACAGATTGCCAGAGGGGTCTTACCTAAAGATACTACTGTGAAACGCTGTTTGGTCTGCAAATTGCAATGCTGCTCTGTGGGAAAGAAAAGCCTGCGGACATCTGAGGGTTTCACAAATAAAGCTTCATGTTAGAAACCAAACTGCCTTTGCCAAAATTTCCTGTATTTTTACTCCAGTGTTTGTATGCAAACATTCATTATAGCATTGTGCAAAGTTACAAGCTATTTAAAATTCACCAACTCAGCTGCAGATTCCTCCTGGAGCACAGTTAGATCTTCCAATGTTACAGTGTAAACTCCTTCCTACTCATGCAGGTCACAGGTACTCCCTCATGTATCCACCTATCTACACTTTTACAGTGTGCAAATCTCTGCGGCTGTTTCTGATGGGAAGATCCAAGGAGCCCTTTGCAAAGAAAGCTCATAGATATTTCTCAGTGTTTCACGACAAACCAATCCAATACAAGTCTAGCTGAAAAATTCCAGAGTGCTGCAGCTATATTCTGGAAGCTTGCACAATAGTATTCATTGGTTTATTGTATCTCATAGAAGTGAATGGCAGTGTGTGATTCAGGTTCACGTCCTAACAAGCAGCTACTGGAGCATGCACTATGTAAGTAAATACTTGCAACAACTAATGCATCTTTTCTATAATAAATTCAGTTCCTAAATACCTGCATCACAGATTTCCAGAGTGTATTTCCCCAACGGTTCTACTATGAAAGCCAATTTTGTCTACAAAGTACAATCCTGCTCTGTAGGAAAGAAAAGAACTTTAGAGATCTGGGTGTTTTTTTCTAAGATGGCAGTTCTATCTTAGAAGCAAAATTTCCTTTCCTAAAAGGCCTGTAGTTTACACTGGTGTTATCACAGTAAGATGTTTATTAGCTCATTGTGTGACATTGAAGTAAATTTACTCAGGTATAGACAGTCCCTCTCTGCAGAGAGCTAGAGCTCAGAATCTTACATGGTAAATTCTTTCCTAGAATGCATTTTGGGTGTTCCCACTGCAATGTGTGCCTATCTGTACTAGGGTTTTGCAGAGTATACCTCTCTCAGACTTTTGTTGTAAATAGATGTTTGGCATTTGGCAACCTGTGCAGCCCTGCAGAACAGAAAGAGCCTGGATAATTCACAACATTTCACCAAAAGCAATTCTGTGTTACAACGTTAATTGACTGCCCAGAATGATCCTGTTGTATTCATGAAGTGTCTGCAGTAATATTTTGATTGATTCATTGTGCCTCATGAAACTGAATCTGCTACCTTGGGTGAAGTTTCTCCCTGAAAAGAGCTAGAGATCACAGTCTTGGAGGGTAAATATCTTCCTAGGCATGAATTATGTAGACTGTTCCTGGAGTGTCTGCCTATCTGTAGTGTGCGTCTGCAAAATGTATTCCCTTAGAATTTTATTATAAATGGCATGTTGACATGGGAAAATTCATGTAGCCCTAAAATGATGAAAAGTTCCAGATAGTCCTCAGTATTTCACTAGAAACCACTCTGTTAGAAGTCTAATGAACTTTCCAGAATAATTCTGTGATGTTTCTTTTTTAGGGAAAAATGAAATTAAAATTTCCTAACAAAATAATACGAGAATAACAATAGTTGATATATTGAGTATTGTTATCTTTAGAATAGTGTGCATATGAGGTATGGGCTTCAATTATTCTCTTAAGTATACTAACACAAACCTTTCTCATCAAATTTATGTACCCACTGGGACCCAGGCTTTTCTTTGCAGGTATGTTTTTAATTACATTTTAAATTTTATTGACTGATAAAGGATTATTTAGCCTTCATATACCTTCATAATTCAGCTTTGGTAGTTCATATATATGTATAAACATGTCAATTCATCTTTGTTAACCATTTTATTAGAATAAAGTTTCATGAAGTAAATACTGATGCTCTTCTAGATTTCTGCATGATCTGCTATGATTTCACCGTTTTCATTCCTAGTTGTAGGAATTTGAGGTTTTTCTTTCCTTTTTTCGACAAGGTTGGCCTACATCTTATAATGCTATGTAAACTTTCAGAGAACCAACTCTTTGATTTCTTTTACTATTTTCTTACTTTAAATCACATTAATTATTGTGCTGATCTTTGTAATTTCTTCTCCAATTCAAGCTTTCAGCTTGATTTGTTCTTTTTCTAGATATTCGAGATTCAATGTTAGGTTGCCACTCTATTTGGGATGTCTAAATAACTGTCCAGAATGACACTGGTATATTTCGGAAACTTCATTGTACATTACTGATTTCCAACGTGCTCTTTCTGCAGAAAATTAATTTGAGTAGAAGATTAGGGTAAAAATGCAGTGCTACTCTGTTAGAAAGAAAAGGTCTGAAGAGGATTTTTTTTTTTTTTTTGTATTTTACGGAAGGGTCTACAGGGTGTTCAGGGTCTCGCTACTAGATCGGACTCATAGTGGTCCAACTGTTTGCACTTTCCAAGAGCTGGGATTACAGGCACGTACCACCTGGCCCTCAGAGGTTTGTGTATTTCACTGATATCACTGATAACCAAACGATGTTAGAAACAAAACTGCTGATTTCAATTTCTCGCATGAAAAAAAAAAAAAAAAAGAAAGAAGGAAGGAAAGAAGGAAGGAAGGAATGAACGAACGAAGGAAGGAACGAAGGAACGAAGGAAGGAAGGAAGGAAGGCAAGAAGATAGGCAGGTAGGGAGGGAAAGAAACTGTGTTTGATCAGTAACAGGAGCAGAGAGCAGACCTCAGAGAGCCCTGAGCAGACCCATCCTGCTGTACACCCGAGGAGGAGCCACAGCTGCCACAACCAGCCCCCATCGTGATCACCACAATCATGAGCAGCAAGGCCATGACCCAGCAATAACCCACCACCTGCCCTCCACTGTCCCCGCCCTTAACACTATGGGCACCAAGTGAGGCACCACGAGCAGCAGTGCAGGGAGCAGCAGCTCAGGCGGCCTCACATTAGCAGCACCTGCTAGTCGGGACAAGAAGATCATTGCCATCAAAGTTTTGGGAACAGTAAAATGGTAATGTAAAAAATGGATACTGGGCTGGCCAGACAGCTTAGTCAGCTAGCGTGTCTGCTTAGACAGCGTGTACAGGCTGGGGTTCAATCCCTGACATGTCATGCTGGCTCCATCCCTGGGGCATGCTGAGACATTTTTTTTTTTTTTTTTTTTTTTTTTTTTTTTCTTTTCGAGACAGGGTCTCACTATGCAGTTCAGGCTGGCCTTAAGCTCACTTTGTAGCTCAGGCTGGTCTCGAACTCACAACAATCCACCTGCCTCAGCCTCCCGAGTGCTGGGATTACAGGCATGCGCCACCACGCCCGGCTCATGCTGAGACATTGAGACTGGGCACAATGGTGCTTGCCTGTAATCCTAGCACTTGGGAGGCTGAAAACAGGAGGATCATTATGAGTCTGATCTACGTAGTGAGACCCTGTAGATCTTGTACTAAATACATAAAAAAGAAAGAAACAGATATGGTTTCATCAACAGGAATGAGACCAAGGGAGATGTATTTGTATGCCAGACTGCCATAAATAAGAAAAATCCCAGGAAGTACCTTCACAGTGTAAGAGATGAAGAGACTGTGGAGTTTGATGTTGTTGAAGGAGAAAAGGGTGTGGAAGCACCAAATGTTATAGGCCCTGGTGGAGCTCCAGTTCAAGGCAGTGAATATGCAGCAGATCATAACCATTATAGATGCTGTACAAGTCGTATGGGTCCTCCACACAATTAACAGCACAATTACCAGAACAGTGAAAATGGGGAAAATAATGAAGGATCAGAGAGTGCTCCCGAAGGCCAGGCCCAACAGCACTGGCCCTACTGAATGCAACGTTCCCACCTTCCTATGGGCATTGACCACAATTTTCCAGCTCTCCTGTGCAAGGAGAAGTGATGGAGGGTGCTGACAAGCAGGATGCAGGAGAACAAGGTAAACAAAGGAGACAGAATATGCATCAAGGCTATAAACGACGATCTACAAGGGGCCCTCCTCACCAAAGATAGCCTAGAGAGGATGGCAATGAAGAGGATAAAGAAAATCAAGGAGATGAGACCCAATATCAGCAGCCACCTCAATGTCAGAACCGTTGCAACTTCAATTAACTGATACAGATGTCCAGAAAACCCTAAAGCACAAGATGGCAAAGAGACAAAAGCAGCAATACACCAGCTAAGAATTCATCTGCTCCCAAAGCTGAGCAGGATGGGACTGAGCAAATGCCTGATTAACATATCTACCATCATCCACTTTAGTCATCCAGCAAGAAGGAAATGAATAGGGAATTTCAGCAATAAGAAATGAACAAAAGATTGGAACTGAAGACCTTAAGGGCTTTTTTTTTTTTTTTTTTTTTTTTTTTTTTTTTTTTTTTTTACTGTTGACTAGTTAACTAGAACTATCTGCATTATCTATGTAGCATGAAATTTTCATTATTTTTACCTAAAGATTTCTCTTTTTGGTAATGACAAATGTTTTTTTGAAGCTTGATTTTTCTCAATGTATCTTTCAACGTTTTAAAATTGTTTGATATCTGGTCAAGTTGAGATTTTTAAGAACTTCATTTTTAACTTATAAAAAAGTTCACAACTTGATTTTTTTCAAAAAATTCAACAAACTGCAAGCACCTGTTAATAGAGGTCTTAAATAACAAAAAGAGAATGAAATTGATTTTCCATAGTTTGTAGTGGTGTTCGCACTCCAACTTATTGATATTTGGGCAGTCTACACCTAAATGGAAGTTCACTACTTCAGATGCAGTATCTCCCTCAAGCAGAGCTTACAATGTTGTAAGGTAAAAATGCTTCCTAGTCAAGCAGGCTGTAAGTACTTGCTGTAGTTTTGGCCTATCTGCACTACACAGAGTAGAGTTTAAGTTTCTGATTCTTCTATTAATAATGGTAGTTTGGCATAGAGAAAAGTCTCGTAGTCTTGAGATGAAGAAGGAACATCGACGTTCTCAATGTTTCACTAAGAACCAGTCTATTTTACAAGCTTAACTGACTTTTAAAAACAATGCATCCATATTCCTGGAGCTTCCACAATAATACATACATTGGTTCATTATGCCTCATAGAAGTGAATGGCACAGCATGAGGTCAAGTGAAGTTCCTACGAATTGTGTAAGGATGTCTTTGCAGCAAATATCACAGCCTGTGCATGCTTACTGGAGTGTCTTCCCAGCGACATTGCACATTTCCAGAGTACACTACCCTGAAGATAATACTATGGAAGGAAAGTTGGACTGCAAAAATGCAATGCAGCATTATAGGACAGAAATGGCCTGAAGATAACAGATCCATGTTAGAAACCAAGGTGGCTTTAAAAACAGGTTCTGCAAATACCTCATAGATCTAGAGAAGATATTCCTAAAATTCAGCTGGGAACCAAAAAAGGCCTAGAATAGCAAAGGCAATCCTGGGCAACAAAGGAAAGGCAGAAGGTATCACAATCCCTGACTTGAAATTGTACTATAAATTATTATAATAAAATCATGTTAGGCCTGGCAAAGAACAGACATGATGATCAATGGAATGGAAAAGGTACAGACACATCCCTACACACCCTCAGCCACCTTTTCTCTGACAAAGGGGCCAAACTTGTTTGTTGGAATAAAGCCATTTTTAATAAATGGTGCAAAAAAGAACTGGCTCTGTACATGTACTTAAACTAGACCCATTTCTGCCATCATGCAGTAAAACAAAATCAAAATGGAACAAGGATCTAAATATTAAAACAGAAACACTAAATCTACTGGAAGAGAAAGTACATAGAAATCCTGATGACATAGGTATAAGCAGAAAGTTCATAAAGAAAACCCAGACTGCATGGGAAATATACAATGAATCAATAGCTGGGATCTCATCTTATTAAAAAGCTTTTGCAAATCAAAAGACATCACCAACAGACTGAAAACAAAACCCATGAATTAGGAAAAAATTCTAGCCAAACTGTCCCTGAAACAAAGTATTTCTATCTGGAACATACAAAGAATTTAAAAAATCAGAGCCTCCAAATTCAAAGACCCAGTTCAAAAATAGGCATCTGAGATGAATAACAAACCTCTCAGAAGAAAAAATATAAACATCAAATAAACACATGAAAAAATGTTCACCATCACTGGTCATTCAAGAAATGCAAATTAAAGCACTGAGATTCCATCTCATCCCAGAAAGAATGGCTGTCATAAAAAAAAATCAATCAATAACAAATGCTGGCCTGAGTTTAGTCCCTGGTTCTACAAAAAAAGTGATGGCAAGGCTGTGACAGAAAGAAATTATTCTTAACTATTGGTGGGAGTGTAGACTGGTACGATCACTGTGAAAATCTGTATGGAGATTCTTCAAAATAATTAGAATTAGAAGTCACATTAGATCCAGCCGTTTCCTTTATGAGTATCTTTCCAAAAGAATTGAAAACATCATTCCCTATTTTAATTAATTTCCTTATTGCTGAGACAAAATATCTGGCATCTAAAGTTAAAAGAGGAAACATTTATTGTATCTCAGTTTGTAGAGGTTTCATTTCATATTTGGCTGGCTCCAAGGCAGGGTTAGAGGGCAGAGAAGCAGCACAGAAATGAAACAGCTCATAATGGACAGAAAGTAGGAAGGCAGATAAGCAGTAGAGCAGAAAGCAACCATCTTTTTTTCTGCTTATGTTTTATTCAGACTACCTTCCCTTAGGGTGAACAGCACTCATACCCAGGGTGTGGAAGCCTTTATTCTACCATGAACTCTGTCAAACCTATCAGTGCACTAATTTAATAGTCCAAGCATCACACACTCTAGAACCAAATACATCTGCAAAGCTCCACCTCCGACTACATGATGCACTAGGGAGACGAAGACACAGACGACAACATGCACTGCATAGTCCACATCTTTCAACCAGTGCCTACTTTCTAACACCTATAGCACCTCCATTATCAAGCCATATTCTAAGCACATGCAGTTTTGAGGGTCATTTTAAGTTTAAACAATAACACTCATTTCTAGGTTAAAGCACAAACCCTTCCACCATCATCCACATTTAAGTCAAATTGGTCTGCACTTGTAGACTATGATCTATCACAGTCCAGAAGTACGACCCCATAGAACTACCTCTTAAGACTTTGTTATTTCTTGTTTTGCTCAGACTCATTTACTGTGGGATTATTTCATACATGTACTGCCTGGCAAATAGGAAGGACTTAATGTTGATGAAGAGAAGGCATTTAAAATCCCATATTTAAAAAAAAAAATGTTCTTGGGCTGGGGAGATAGCTCAGTAGAATAAGTACCTGCCTGGCAAGAGCAAGGTCCTGAGTTCAATCCCAAGTACTACCAAAAAATAGTTCTTCCTTAAAAGCTAATACTGTGAGGATGTGATGGTTCTATTGCTTCATACTATTCGAGAGCCACACTATTCTATCCTCATCTGCAGCAATCATAATGAAGCAGTAACATTTGTCCCTATGAGTAAAATTTTATAACATGTGTTCTCATAACATCCTATGATGTCTGTGTATGGCTATCAAGATACAAAACCATTACATCTTGAAAACCTGCTTTTGTTCTCCTTTGGCCTATACACAAGTTCCCTGTGGAAAACAAACCCTCTTGGCCAAGCACATAAAAGCTGTAACCTGTTCTTTGTTCTTTGTATGCTATATACCCTAAAGTAAATTCCTTCTCTTTCCAATTTTGTCTCTCCTTCCTCTTAAACACAATAATAATACAACCTTGATAAGCTTCACTTCAGTTTTCTTCTGTAAAATGTAAAGTGGAGTTGTATTTGAGGATTACATGAGTATTTCAGTTAGAACAATGCTGAGTATGTAGTACTAATGAATATTAACTGTTTCTATAATCCTTATCAAATAAGCACTTTGAAGCCTCATTTTTATGATTCTTAAAGTACATAGGAGATTATACTTCATGAGTTGTTACAAAAAAGAGAAAATCTAGAATATTGTGCAGTAGAAGGGACAGAGGACACAGTTAGAATGGCCAGTTTGGCCTCTATTTTAAATTTGGAGGAGCCCTGAGTCACATTAAAGATGCACAACCAGAAGTCTTTAGAGTAAAACCAGAGTCTCCATTTGTAGGTGAAAATAAATACTTCATTAAAAGACAGTAGAGAAACATTTAGGTATACAAATAGCAATTTTGATACAACTAAGTTCTATGAGAAAATGAAAGCTGTGAGACTCAGAAGCTGAGCTGCCTATGGAGTTTCACCTTACTAACTAGGGCTTTCTATAATGACCCACGGCACTTGTCAAATTACAAAATCCAGAGAGGCTCCAGGCAGCAGCTGAGGAATAAAAAAAAAAAAAAAAAAAAAAGACATCCTAGACCCTGACTGTGAGGGGCTGATTAGCTCCAGGTGGGGTGAGATGTTTTGAATCAAGTAGGTGGGTGCCAGTTGGGTGGGCTGGCAGGTTGAACTCTGGTTATGATTGGCTCCTGGTAGCCTGGTGACCACAGAATGTGTTACAGTTGGCAGGTGTTGGCCTAGTGTTTTCAGTTGGTAGGAAGTGGCTGAAGGAGGAAGAGCTCTGACCTATTCACTTGACAGTGGCTGCCTCTCAACACTTATTCAATCTCTACCCTATTTAAAAGCCATATTATAGTCTCACAGGAGACTAGTCAGCTTTAAGGGCTTGGGGAACGGGTGGCCAAGTGGGGGCCTGTCTTCTGGGCAGGGGCCAGCAGAAGGAAGATCAGGTGAGCCTGCCTCTGTACTTCTGAGCTCGTTGGGTACAGCTGAATGAAAGTGTAGTGGTGTCCCATGGGGAACAGTGCAACCTGCTGCAGGGCCACCAATGAAAGACTCAAGGTGGCCTGGCACAAGCATTCAGGCAAGCCACAATGCAAGTCTGAGATCTGTAGGGCAGCGGCTGGAGATGTCGCACAAGCACTTGGTTCCCAAGAAACCGAGGAGTTTTTCATGGGAAGGAGGGATGGTTACCACCTCTACCACATCAGTGACTGGGAGATGCCTAAAGGTAAGGAAGTAGGGGAATATTTTCTGTCTTCAGGTGAAGGCCTCACCTTCTGAGACCCCAGGGTTCTTGGTGTATTGGGCTTCTTCCCACCAGGAACTGGATTTCTTGGTGTTGGGCACTTGTGGCAGGATTTTCAAGCTCATTGCTAGAGAGAAAAGCCCAAATGTTTGATTTTTATCGCTATAATTTTAGACAGTGAACAATCTGGGTAACAAGTTGGTTCTTGAATGAAGACTTTCTTTTTCGATGTTATTGTTTTGAAGTGATGTGGTTAGAACGCAAGGCCTTCACACTTATCTCTGTCCCTAGCCCTTTGTTAAAATGTTTTATTCTGAGACAGGGTCTCTCTATATCACTTAATTTTCCAAAGTTTCAATTTGGAATGCTCCTGCCTTATCCTCTCTGAAAGCTGGGTTTACAGAATAACAAACACTTAAGTCCTGTGGAGTGGAAAATATTGTATCAGGAAGATATACGAGTCATGGCCTATTTCTTTCATTTCAGTGGCAGAATTTATTTCATTACTATTCAGGTAATGTCTTAAAGTTCCTCATCATTTTACCTTTAGTTGGGCTTTTGGTTTATTTATTAGATTGATTAAGCCTTGTGATGATGGACATACCTTTGTAACTTCAGTATATTCAAAACGCATTAAAGAAAGAAAAATCTATGTTTTAAAAATTTAAACACAAAGCATGTATTCCTGAAAACATACTCTGCTTTATGGTGTAAAGTAAGCCTCTGATTGATCTTACAAAAAATTAGTAGAGGAGCAATATGTAATAATATATATGTAATAATAAAAGGAGAAAACACAAGTACATAATTTTTTATTATTTGTAATATGTTCTCATATGATGTGTGTTAATTTGACTCTTCCCAATACAAAGGAAGCTTGTGCATTCTCTATGTATAGCTAATTAAGAAACAGAAGTGGGAAATGAGAGCATGGGAAAACAGCATCTGGCTAACTTCTAGCACAGAGTGACACAGAAGAGGTACATATGACAAATTCAGTTCTTGAGCAAAACTTTTTCAGAATGCATTTTATATTTCTTCTCCCACCTTCTTTAATTTCATTTAGGTTTTTGTACAATTCATAGGCAACAGATAGATCTCTTGTCACATGTGTATATATTTATTTTAATGGATAAGAATAAAAGCAAATGTAAAAAAGCGATGTGAATTCACTAATGAATTCAGTGGATTTCTTCTGGGAACTGAATTAAAATGGGGTGGACAACAGAATTGAGGGGAAGCTTACAAGAGCTTAGGCAAGTACAGGAGAAGGATAAACACTAAGTTTGAGAAACTGAAAAATATTTTGTGAGCATAGAGTGTGTTGATTTATGTTTCTGGATATGATAGTTACATTTTAATATTTTTTTTAATTTTCATCTCTATTTGTCTTAGGAAATGGAATGTTTACAGCCAGGGATATAGCTCACTTCCTTGATGTAGCTCACTTCAGTAGCATTTATAGAGCAAAAAGTTGGATCACCAGAATTGTAGGGAAAGTAAAATGTTGCTATTCACTGAAGTGAGAAGAATCCTCAACTTCAGCACTTGGTTATTATTCGCAAGTTTGTACAGTAGTCCTTTGCTACTTCATGGTAAAACTTTCATGGGTTCTCAAAAATAAGAATCTAATTTTTTTATCTTAGATTTTTCACTATATCGTGGATTTCTGTGGTACTGTATGGTACTGTATATTTATTTAAATGCATAGTATTTATGGTTTTGAAGATTCATGCTTAAATTTTTTTAATATATAAAAATACATTAAAATACACAGAAGGGGAAATAGTTCAACTGAGTGGGGTTTCCAGTCCTGGATTTGAGGAGTCTCCACACTGATTTCCATAGTGGTCATACGAGTCTACATTCCAGCCAGCAGTGGAGAAGTGTTCCTTTTTTCCCACAGCATCTCCAACATTTGTTATTATGATAGCCATTCTTTCTGGGGAGAGATGGTATCTCATTTTTTTTAAAGTGAATTTGGTTGTTTCAAGGTCTCTCTATGTGGCTTGAACTTGTAATGATCCTCCTGCATGCAGCCTCCCCAGGGTTGGGATTAAAAGGAAAGACCACGGTGCTTGGAATCTGGCTGGCTCACCCTGCCCTGGGGGCTGGCATGCCATGTGGTGCCAAGGATTGAACCATAGTCCCTGTGCTTCTGTAAGCTTGCCTAAGAAGGCACTTTAGTCCCCTGAGATATCTCACCAGCCCCTCAAAGTTGCTTTAATTTGCATTTCTCCAATGGCCAGTGCTGTGGCATATTTTGTCATATATTTATTTAGCACTTTTAGTTCTTTCTCTGAGAAGTGTGATTCTTCTCAGATTCCTGTTTTTGGATTGGTTCTTTAAATTTTGGGGACCAGGAATTTTCCCCAAAAGAACTAAAAACATCGTACTGTATATACATGTACCCATGTTTATAACAACACAATTTGTCATAGCCAAATCTTGGAAACAACCCAAATGCCCATCACTTAAGGAATAGATGAAAAAGATGTGGTACTTTTGTACAATGGAGCACTACTCAGCTATGAAGAAAGACAAACTCAAAGCCTTTATAGGTAAGTGACACAACTAGAGGCTGTGCTAAATCAAACCCACAAGTGTAAATATCATGTTGCCTCCCTAGTGCAAGAACATGAAAGAATAAAACCTGAAAGATATTATAGATATAGTACAATGGAAAGAACCCGAACTTGAGCATTGAACAATGAAGATGAGAGAAAGGAGAAAAAATAAGAAAAAAGGAAGGGGAGCAAGTGAAATAAACTGGACACACACAGGCAAATATTGTATAGTCTCTCTAGCACAAGAAGTCCAAAGAAGAAATACAAATAGAAATGTACAACAACTGAAGAAAATGGAGTCAGATAGGGCAAACTGAACGGTATATGCTGCAGGGTACTAAACAGCTTTCCTTCTGGATGGTTAACAACCTAAGTTCACAGATCAAAATTGGAGAAATAGAAGAGCCACAAGACCAGCCAGTAATTTATCCGTAGCCTTTCAAGGTCAGCGAAGACTCAGGATGTAGGAGAACCTGTACTACAAAATCATGAAACACAGTTGTGCCCCAAATTTTCTGATCAAGGAGATTATGGAGCCACAGAGGAAAGACACTGATGATCTATAGTGTGCCTGATGAGAGTCACATGGACAGAAAACTTTCTCTCAGGCTCTCATTCAGAGCAAACTGTTCAAGCGTTGGCTGTGACTCATCCACATGGATGACACAGACAAAGGATCTACAGAGTAAGGTACAGGATTATAAGATAAGCCCTGAGGGGACTTCACTGACCTCATCAGAAACATCTTTTGGTGTATAGGTCTTGATCTATCTTGGTCGTAATCATCCAGAAGAAAAGTGTAAAAATGAGGTATATAACATAGGGCCATAATAATTTGAGCTGTAAATGGCTATAGTCAACAACTTCTTCAGATAACTCATTATTCTTATAGAATGTTGGACTGTGTTGGATTGTATCACCGAGTTCAGGCACCTAAATTGGTTGAATGACAATGGAGTGCTCATCTTTGACAGGTCTAGACAGAAAAAGGGGGAATACAAAGGAAGAATCATGATGTGTGTGTATAAACAATACAGTTAGGATAAATATGACATGGTTCTGCATAATTCTATGAGAAGAAAGATTTACACTAACAATGGTTGGACAAGATATTATGTTGGTTTCTGGGGCTATGGACACACACTGGGGAGATAACAAGGTAAAGGGTGTTAATTGTTGAATCTGTGATATAAATCAGTTATAAAGAAATAAGATAGGTGTATAGCGGCACTCTCTTCATTCACTGATTAGAGACATCTGCTATAATAATGCCTGTAGGTATAATATCATGTATGCATCTTGTATGACACCAAAATATTATGAAAACATTTTACAATGTAAAAAAAAGGAAGGGGGAAAAACTTGTGCAAATATATAAACAGGATGTTGGTTTATGAATGTGCAATCTGAACAACTGCACTGAGAACAATGTACAATACAAAACTCACAGTGGACTACCTCTTATCTTGATCTTCTAAATGTAAACTATTTCTGACGTTTTATCAATTATTATACTCTTTGGAATAAATTTTTAAAAAGACAAGGAAAATTTTAAGATGGCTTGAAAGCAAGCATTAATATTCAATTATTTGCCCAAACATTCATAAGCAAGTCTATTATTCTGAGCATCAGATTTTATGATAAAAATAAATAATGTAACAATCATTCTCCCTCATGAACAGAGATGGAAAAATACTCAACAAAATCGTGGCAAATAGAATACAGCAAATCATCAAGAAGATCATACAACATGACCAGGTAGGATTGATCCCAGACATGCAAGGATGGTTCAATATTTGAAAATCTATAAATGTAATGTACTATATTAATATCCTATTAAATCTAAAAACCACATCATCATCTCAATTGATGCAGAGAAAGATTTTGACAAAGTCCAACACTCATTCATGTTCAAGGTCCTACAGAAAATTGGAATAGATGGACTCTGCCTTAACTTGATAAAAGCAATCTATGACAACCCAAAAGCTAATGTAATCCTACATGGGGAAAAGCTGAAATCGTTTACTCTTAAATCAGGTACAAGACAAGGATGTCCTCTATCATCCTTAGTATTCAATATAGTCTTGGAATCATTAGCAGCAGCCAATAGAAAAGAAGGAGAAATAAAGGGAATAAGTATAGGTGAAGAAGAAGTTAAATTATCACTATTTGCAGATGGCATGATACTTTACTTGGAAGATCAAAAAGATTCTGCCAAGAAACTACTAGAACTGATAGGGAAATTCAGTAGCATAGCAGGATACAAAATCAGTACTGAAAAGTCAGTAGCATTCCTCTACACAGATAACAAGCACACTGAAAGGGGAACAATAGAAACAATAACTTTTACAATAGCACCGCGGAACATGAAATACCTTGGGATTCACTTAACCAACGAACTCAAAGATCTTTGCACAGAAAATTACAACACCCTACGAAAGGAGATTATAGAGGATTTCAGAAAATGGACAGATATTCCATGCTCCTGGATAAGAAGAATGAACATCGTGAAGATGGCCATGCTCCCAAAACTGCTGTACAGATTTAATGTAATCCCTATCAAACTGCCACCAACATACCTGCTATTCCTGTTTGGAAAATATGTAACATGTATTGTATGTTTCTGTGTTTCTATCTTTTTTCTATTTGTTTTTGCTCCTCCTTTTATGCTTCAAAGTAAAATAAAATTGAATTACAAGATATTACAAATGTTAATTCTAACATTAAAAGAATGCAAAATGAAAATAAAGTACAGTTTATAGTATTGTTTCTTAGTTGATAAATACATACTGTATTATACAGTATATGTAGGTTGTTAAAATTGTGTAGTTTTGCTAGTTTAGAAAATGCTTAAGAACATTCCAAGTGTTTTTAAAGCATGACAATGGTTATATATACATACATATATATATATTTATATATATACATATATATATACATATATATATATATATATATATATATATATATATATTGACACTACTTTGCTGATTTTCACTTGTTGCAGGGGTGACTGAAATGTAACCTTCATGATAAATGAGGGCCCACTATACATTAGAAACTTTCTTTTTTTCTTTTATTTCAGATATTTTATATGACTTTTTCTGAAAATTTGCAAAATGAATACTTAAATATAAAAAGGTATCTTCTCTAGTGAAAAACTATTTTAATTACTTATAAGGCTTCTTTATTTTATTTTATTTTATTTTATTGAAGGAAAAATATCAAAGAGACAGTTTTAAGATACCTTAACAAGATGGATTCGATAAATTAATACATTGCAAACTGCTTTCATAATGTTTTGGTATCGTACAAGGTGAATACATGATATTATACTTACAAACATTATTATAGCAGATGTCTCTTATCAGTAAATTAAGAGTGTGTAGCTGTTTGTGTATCTTATTTTTTATACCTGAATTACATCAAAGATTCAATAATTAATACTTTCTACCTTGTTATTTTCCTAGTGGTTGTCCATTGTACTAGAAGCCAACATAATATCCTGTCCAACCACCATTAGTGCAAATCTTGCTTCTCATAGAATTATGTAGAAGCACGGTGCATCTATCCCAACAGTACTGTCCATACACACAAAATGATTCTTCCTTTCTATACCCCTTCCTTTGTCCACACCTGTCAAAGATGGGCACTCCATTGTCACTCAACCAATTTAGGTGCTTGAACTCGATGCCACAATTCAACACAGTCCAGCATTCCACAACAACAGTGAGTTATTTGAAGAAGTTGATGACTATAGCCATTTACAGCTGAACTTATTATTATGTCCCCGCATTGTATACCTCATTTTGACACTTTTCTGCTGGATGGTTAAGACCTAGATAGAGCAAGACTTATATACCAACACATATAGTTTTTGTTTCTGATGAGGTCAGTAAAGTCCTCTCAGGGTTTATCTTGTAATCCTGTACCATATTTTGTAAATCTTTACTCTGTGTTATCCATGTGGATGAGTCACGGCCAATGCTTGACTACTTTGCACTCTGTGAGAGCCGGAGAGAAAGTTTACTCTCCATGTGACTCTCCCCAGGCACACCATAGAACATGAATCTCTTTCCTCTGGCTTCATAATCTCCTTGTTCAGAAAATTTGGGACTTAACTGAGTTTCATGGTGCTGCAGTACAGGATCTCCTACGTCCTGAGTATTCGCTGACCTTGAAAGGCTAGGGCCAAAATGTTGGCTGGCCTTGTGGCTCTTCTATTTCTCCAATTTTGATCTGTGAACTTAGGTCGTTAACCATCCAGAAGAAAAGCTGATTAGTACCCTGCAGCATATGCCATTCACCTTGCCTTATCTGACTCAATTATTTTTAGTTGTGATTGTCCATTTCCAATTTTTTTTCTTCTTTTCGGTTCTTATACTAGGGAGACTATATGATATTTACACATGTGTGTCTGGTTTATTTCACTTATGAGTATATGTTCAAGTGCCATCCACTTCAGTATAAATGCTTCAAGCTTATCATTCTTAATAGTTGAGTAATACTCCATTTTATAGAAATACCACATCTTTTTCAACCATTCCTCATATGATGGACATCTTGGTTGTTTCCAAGATTTTGCTATCACACATTGTGCTGCTATAAACATAGGTACACATATATCACTATGATACAATGTTTTCAGTTGCTCTGAGAAAATTCCCAGTAGGAAGATAGCCAGCTTGAATGAGATTTCTAGTCCTACAATTTTGAGGAGTCTTCACACTGACCTCCACAATGATTGTACCAGTCTACATTCCTGCGAGCAGTACAGAAGTGTTCCCTTTTACCCACAACCTCTCCAACATTTGTTGTTGGTTGATTTCCTTATGATAGCCATTCTTTCTGGAGTGGGATGGTATCTCAGTGTTGCTTTTATTTGCATTTCACGAATGGCTAGTGATGTGGAGCATTTTTTCATATATTTATTTGATTCTTTAATTTCGTCCTCTGAGAAGTGTGCATTCATCTCAGATGCCCACTTCTGAACTGGGTCTTTAAATCTGAGGGCCCTGTTATATCTTAGTTCTTTATATATTCTGGATACTAGGTCTCTGTCTGATTGATTATTAGTTAGGAATCTTTCAAAATGTGTGGGTTGTCTTTTCACTCTGTTGACAATTTCTTTTGACACACAGAAGCTCCTCAAGAAGTGTTGATCTCAGTTGTTGATACTTTGAAGTGCTTCCCATGCGAATATATGCTTGTTCATGAACTCTTTACCTACCCCTATGTTTTCAAGAGTTCCTCCTACTTTCTCTTTCAGGAGATTGAGTGTTTCTGTTTTAATGTTTAGATCTTTAATCCATTTTGACTTTCACTTAGTGCATGGTGATAGAGCTGGGGCAAGTTTTAGTTTTCAGCATGTAGAAAGCCAATTTTCCAGCACCATTTCTTAAAGAGGCTATCTTTCTTCCAGTGAGCTTTTTTAGCTCCTTTGTCAAAGATCAGATGGCAGTGTGTCATTGTAGATGCCTCTGCGACTTCTAATCTATTCCACTGTCCTCAGGTCTATTTTGTTGCCAATACCATGTTGATTTTATCACAGTGGCTTTGTAGTAAAATTTCAATTCAGTAATTGTGATGCCTCCTGCCTTGTCTTTATTGCTCAAGATTGCCTTTGCTATTCTAGGTCGTTTGTGCTTCCAAATAAATTTTAGGAAAGATTTCTCTAGCTCTGGGAGGTATGTTTGTGGCAGTTTCATAGGGATTGCATTTAATCTGTACAGCACTTTGGGGAGTATAGCCATCTTCACGATATTGGCTCTTCCTATCAAGGAGCATGCAATATTTTTCCATTTTCTGAAATCCTCTATAATCTCTTTTCTTAGGGTGTTGTAATTTTCCATGAAAAGATCTTTGACTTCCTTGGTTAAGTGAATCCCAAGGTATTTCATTTTCCGCGGTGCTATTGTAAAAGGTATTGTTTCTATTGTTTCCCTTTCAGCGTGCTTCTTATCGGTGTAGAGGAATGCTATTTGCTTCTGAGTATTGATTTTGTGTCCTGCTATGCTAGTGATGTCCGTATCAGTTCTAGTAGTTTCTTGGTGGAATTTTTGGGGTTTTCCAAGTAAAGTATCATGTCATCTGCAAATAATGATAATTTAACTTCTTCTTTACCTATACTTAGTCCCTTTATTTCTCCCTCTTTTCTAATGGCTGTTGCTAAGGATTACAAGAGTATATTGAATAGTAGAGGTGATAGGGGACATCTTTGACTTGTACCTGATTGAAGAGTAAAAGATATCAGTTTTTCCCCATTTAGGATTATGTTAGCTTTTGGATTGTCATAGATGGCTTTTATCAAGTTAAGGTAGAGTCCATCTATTCCAGTTTTCTGTAGGACCTTCAACATGAATGAGTGCTGGACTTTGTCAAAAGCTTTTTCTGAATCAATTGAGATGATGATGTGGTTTTTAGATTTCAGGATATTAATATAGTGTATTACATTTATAGATTTTCAAATATTGAACCATCATTGCATGCCTGGGATGAATCCTACCTGGTCATGGTGTATGATCTTCTTGATGATTTTCTGTATACTATTTGCCAGGATTTTGTTGAGTGTTTTGGCATCCATGTTCATAAGGAAGATTGGCCTGTAGTTCTTTTTGTTGTGCTTTCCTTGGTTTTGCAATGAGTATTATACTTGCCTCCAGAAATGATTTTTTGGAGGACTGCTTCCTTTCCAATTTCTTTGAAGATTTTGTGGAGTGTAGGGATTATATCTTCTATAAATTTCTTGTAGAATTCAGATGTGAATCCATCAGGATGTGGACTTTCCTTGTCAGTAGTCTTTTTATTACGTTTTGTATTTCGTTAGCTGTTCTTGGCTTATTCAGAGTCGTTATATCTTCTTGGTTCAGTTTTCGTAATTTGTACCTTTCGAGGAATCTGTCCATTTCTTCTGTGTCTTCTAGTCTGTGAGCGTAAAGATTCTAGAAGTAACTATTGATAATCTTCTGAATTTCCACTGTTTCTGTGGTGATTTCACCCTTTTCATTCCTTATTACATGTACTTCAATTTTTTTCTTGCCTGTTTTTGATAAGGTTGGCTAGAGGCTTATCAACTTTGTTTAATCTTTCAAAGAACCAACTTATTTATTTATGGATTCTTTGAACTGTTTTCTTTATCTCAATTGAATTAATTTCTGCTCTAATCTTTACGATTTCTTCCCATCTTTGCACTCTGAGTTTCATTTGCTTTTCTTTTTCTAGTTGTCAGAGGTGCAACATTAGGGTGCTAATTTGTTCCCATTCTGTTTTCCTAATGTGTGAGTTCATAACTATGATTTTCCCTCTAAGAACTGCTTTCATCGCTCCCCTAAAATCTGGTAAGTTCTCCTTGAACTTTCTTTTAATTGTAGATATTTTTGAATTTCTTGTTACATTTCTTCTGCAACCCAATTATGGCTGAGTAGGGTGTTGTTTAGTTTCCATGAATTTAGCAATCTTTTCTGGCTTCTTTTGTCATTTAGTGCAAGTTTTATTGCACTGCTATCAGATAATATGCATGAGATAATTTCTATTTTTCTTGCATGTACTTACACATGACCTCTGGACTAGAATGTTGTCTCTTTTGGAAAAAGACCCATGTGCAGCTTTAAAAAACTGTGTTTTCATCTCTGGTTCCATGGAACACTCTGTGGATGTCCACCAGGTCCATTTGTTCCAAGCTCTGGTTCAGTTCTGCCACTTCCTACCTAATTTTTTGTATGGCTGATCTATCTTTTTGATATAAGGGAGTGTTAATGTTTCCTGTTAAGGTTGTGGTCTTAGGTTTTTCATGTCCATTAAGATTTGTCTTATAGAGTTGGGTGGTCCTGTGTTTGGTGCATAGCTATTTATGAGTGTTAGCACTTCCTCTTGAGTTTTTCCCCTGACCAGTATATAGTGACCTTCTTTTCTCTCATTTGATCTTTCTTTGTATGAAGTTGAGACTGTCTGCAAACAGAATTGCCACTCCTGCTTTTTTCTGAGGTGCTGGGACAGGTAGTATTGTTTTCCATCCTGTGACTTTATGCCTGTGAATGTCCTTTTGAGTTAAGTGTGTTTCTCATATACATCATATTGTTGGATTATGTTTCGTAATCCACTGTGACAGTCTATTTCTCTTAAGTGGTTAATTGAGTCCATTTACATTGATAGTTATAATTAAAATGTGTTGACTTATGTTTGTCATGATATTTACCTGGTGTTGTTTACTCCTTTGTATCCTGTGTTTAATTGTCTGTCATGTTTAGTAGGTTCCTTCCATTCTCATTCATGGAGTTCTGGTCATTGTGGTCTCTCTCTAGAACATCTTTCGGCAGCCTGTGTAAGGATGGCTTTGTCACCATGAAATTCTTTAGTTGTTCATTGTTTTGGAAGTATTTCACTTCTCCTTCAAACTTGAAAAAGAATTTTTCAGGGCATAATAGTCTGGGCTGGAATTTGGTTTCGTGCAGGACTTCAAGAACTCTGCTCCATGCTCTCCTTGCCTTCGTGGTTTGTGTAGAGTAGCCAGATATAATCCTGATGGGTTTTGCTTTGAATTTGAGCTGCTTCTTCTCCCTAGCTGCTTTCAGTACATTAATTTTGTGTTTGAATTCTGAGATCTTGACTATTATATGTTTTGGTGTGTTTTTAGTTGGGTTGAAGTTATTTCGTGTTCTGTATGCTTCAGTGACCTGAATATTTGATTGTTTCCTCATATTTAGGAAGTTTTCTGTGATTACTTCTCCCCAAATTCTTTTTATGTCTTTTGCATTGACTCCTTCATTCTCATTGATGCGAGTTAATCTCACATTTTTCATCCTGGTGTCATCTTGCAGGTGCTGTAGTATTTTTTCCTGCATTCTCGCTTTTAAGAGATCTTTTCTCACCTTTTCACGAGCTAAATGGGCATCTTCAAGATCTGAAACTCTATCTTCACTTTCACTTAAACGGTTTTGCAGACTCGTGATTGATATACTTAGTTCTTCTGTATGTCTTTGACTGTATTTCATGTGTTCTATTTCTTTTCTGTACTGCTCATTCAAGGAATCCATCATATTTCTGATCTCCTCAATTTTTTATCCATGTCTTCTTTAGAGGTAGTTAGTAATTATTTTTCTGCTGTGTTTCTTCCAACTTGGATTTCCTCTGTATATTTCTGGACTTGTTTCGGTATTTCAGATCCTATGACTTCAAAAAGTTCTTTTTTGATTTCAGAACTTATTTCTGCTTTGAGTTCCTCATGATCTTTCTGCTGTTGTTTCTTTGCTTCAGATACTATTAATTCATATTTTTTAGGTGAAATTGTGCTCTCTGCACTTGTTCTGGGAGCGCATTTGTTTTCCACCTAATGTTTCTGGAATTGATTCTTTATTTCAGATACTATGTATTCAGATATTTCTTTTTTAATTTGATGGATTACTTCTCATCTGATTTCCTCTATACCTTTCTGCTGTTATTCCTTTGCTGCTGTATCTGTTAATTCATTCATTTCAACTGAGCTAGTGTTCTCTGGACTTAGTGGTGGACTTGAGGCCTGGGATTGCATTTTTGTCATTGTCCTTGTCATTTTGTATAGAACTGACATCTGACCTTTGGTGTAGAGCTTTGGTGCAGCTATAACCTTAGCATGTTATGTGATTCAGGTGCCAGTCTATGAAGTTTGAGGTTGTCCAGGTATGCCTGTCTTGGATCTTATAGTTGTGTTCAGTTGCTTTTTGTGTAGCTCCTATGCTTCCCCTCTATTGCTTCCCTGGTCAGGTGAGCACAAACCTAACCAGGATGCAGAGCAAGTAATGAAAATTCCCACTGTCTTGGCTGGCTTTTGGGCTAAGATCTGGAAAATTTCCAGAGTCAGCTCTCTTGTGTCAGGTAGGTGGCTCTCTAGGTGGGTGGGCCTGGGCTCTGGTGGGTCTGCTGTGTTCCCTAAAGGATAGTGTGTGTTCTTATTTACCGGGTAGGCTGTGCTGGTTCAGCCAACCTATGCTGGATACGCGGCTGCAGGTCAGAACCCGAAAAGGTTGGAAATGGTCCCTCTGACGTGGCAGTCCTGGAGCCCTCACTCACATGCCGGTTGTGCTGGGTTTCAGGCCATGGGGTGGGACCAGGAATTGCTGGGAAATGTCCCTCTAGCATGGCGGGCTTGAAATTCTCACTCTCACATGAACTTCCCTGCGTCTGGGGCCGTTGGGTGGGACCGGCGATCCATGGGAAATGTTTCTCTGGTGTAGCAGGTCTGGAGCTCTCACAAGGCATTATGGCTCATAAATATGGACACAAACACATACTACACAAACACATACTACACACATACACAGATCTAGATAGATGCCAAGAAAATAAAAATATCATTGATTACCATATATCTTTTTTTTGATTACCATAAATCTTGTATATGAATCCTTTACAATCATTTTAAGAAACTTACACTAATGTTTTAAAATATATTTGGGGGTTATAAATAAAAGTCTATTGGAAGATATACCAATTTTGTATTGTTAATGAAAAATTCAGTTTAATTTAACAATATAATGGTTGATAAAAAAACACAGTTAAAATAATTTAAACCTAGCCTTCATGTAAATATCTCTCAGTGTAATAAATCTTAAAGCATTATCTATTCTAATAAATTTTTCTTCTAGTATAACATACTATCACCAAGCCTCATGCATATCTAAAATCCCAGCACTCAAGAGGCCGAGGCAAGAGGATTGTTGAAAGTTCAAAACTATCCTGATCTATAAAGTGAGCTTAAAGCCAGCCTGGTACCAGACCTGAAGTAACCAAAAAAAATCCTTCTGAAGTTTTTGGGCTGGCCAAATAGCTCAGCAGATTAAAGTGCATGCAAGTAGGAACAGGGGCTGGGGGTTCGACCCCTGGGCCTGCAGTGTCAGCCCTGCCTCCAGGGAATGCTGAGCAGCAACTGAGAATAGGCGTGATGGCTCCTGCCTTTAATCCTGCTCTTGGGAGGCTGTAAAAAGGTGGATCACCACAGTCTGATCTAGAAGCGAAACTTTGACCATCTTTTAGATCCTTCCCCAAAAATATCCAAAAAGTAAAAAAAAACAAAAAGCCAGCCTGAACTGAATAGTGAGATGCTGTCTCAAAAAGACGAAACAAAACAAACAAAAAAATACGATCAGTTGAAAGTTCAGTGTTATTTGCAAATAGATTATAAAAAAATGTGGATTTGAGTAAATGAGATGCATTAGATGAAGATAAAAATATTAAAATTGTGCAATTACAAATTAAAAAATGAGAGCAGTGATCAATGTATTATCTGCAAAAAGTGTATTTGAGAAAGAGCCACTGGTTCAGCCAGATAGCTCAGCAGATTACAGAGCTTCCTTAGGCAGATGCAGGACCAGGGCGCCTTGCAGCTCCACCCCTGGAGCACTGAGATAGTGACTGAGACTGGTTGTGGTGGCTTGTTCTTGGGAGGCTGAAAACAGGAGAATCACTACAAGTCCAATCTGTGTAGTGAGACCCTGTAGACCCTGTACCAAATACATTTCTTGAAAAAAAAAAGATTAAAAAAGAAACACTGATTTCAATAAAGCCCACTTAAACAGAAGATGTACAGAGTTTCTGGGCTGACTCTCGAGCACCTATTTATTTGCAGGCTTTTTGATTGGATAGACCAACCTACATACCATCTCTCCAGTATAAATTACATTAGCTTTTGGCCCATAATACAACCATACTACACTCACAATTACCATACATTGCTCCTGCCTGGACTCTCTGTTGTAGCTACTGATGATCCACACTCTATATCTGTCTCTCCTTCAATTGTCAGTCTTGCCCTTGAAACTTGAGTCTATGACTCAGTGATTGTGACAAGTGTGACATGTGATATCGTGTTAAACCTCTTTTTATTTATGTATTAATGTGGAATACTTTATTCAGGTTCTTACACTTTTTAAATAACATTTCCAGATTACAAGTTGTTTTAATTTAAATCAAACAATGACTGATTTAAATTATTTAATATGCTGGAGGGGGAAGATATACTGAGAAAACAAAGTAGCATTGAGGTATCCATTACACAAAATAACAATAGATGAGAGTAACCAATAGGAGAAAATTCAGGTTAAATAGAAAAGTGTGGAGTACAAAGAAAACTAGTATATTTTGAAAACTATGACAGTGTTAAGTCTCCAGTGTATACAGTGCCTACTCTGCATACAAATGATACAGCTCACCAACATGAACATACCACTAATAAGCATGGGAGAGTGTTCAAATATGTAAGTAGATATTTGAAAATTACAGGCATAGTAATTATCGTGCACATGATTTTAAAATTGACAGCTGGAATCAGAGTCAAAAGTGTATCACTGGTAGCATTGCACTGCGAAGGACCATTATTTCATTTCAGAGGCAAATTAGCACTGTATACGCCACCATACATTTGATCCATTTTTATCTATGCACCACACTTTTGAAAATCTTACATAAATAGACAAAAGAGGTCATGTGAAAATACTATACCTGTGACTATTTTCCTCAGAGTGGAAGAGAATTTTATGAGTGTCTAGGTACTTAACCAGCAGGGGATTGACAGCATAGAGTATAACACCTGCTGCACTGCTGTGTGTAGTACATATGCTTGAAAGGATTGGTCATTTTCTTTTAATACATAAGCCAGAAATAGTAAATATCATCAAGGACTATTTCCACCTTTTATGATTCTGGGAATCAAATCCAGGTTCTTGTGCTTGTTAGCCATGTTCTTCAACTCTAAGCTACATTCCTCAGTCCAAGAGCTACTTTTAAAACATATATAACAAAAACAACTAAAAGGAATGATGGTGAGTGTATTTATAGTGTTTAAACATAGTATGACTTGGGGATTTGGAAATTTCTGTTCATGAGATTTTTTTTTTAAGGGAACTGGTTGCTCATATGCATCCCCACCTTGAGTGTAATATCTGCTCTTTAACCAGGACTTTTAACAGTTGCAAGTTACAGAAAACCTATATGAAGTTATATTTGTCTAACCATGGTGTTCATAAAGACTGATTAGGTATGACTGGACAAAGAAATTAAGGTAGATCATCATGAATTCAAGGCCAGCCTGAGATACATGTTGAGCTCAAATTCAGCCTGTATTACATGGTGAAGCATTGTCTCAAAAAAAAAAAAAAAAAAAAAAAAAAAAAAAAAAAAAAAAAGAAAAAAAAACTCTTAAGTACATCTCAGTGCTTCTGCCTTTTCTTCATTTCTCTTGCAAAGGTTTGCCTCTTGTGATGGTAGTGGTCATGACCACAAACAGCTGTTTTCTACTTGGCTAATGGTTCCAGAGGACAGTTCAGTCTTTGTGCTCTGGTTATAGGGAGATCTCAGGAGAGCTATGATTGATAGATCAACACAGGGCCACTAGCCATCCTAACCTGGAGGAAGTTCTAGCCTCTCCTTTGTCCTGATTACTCTCACTATATTATTTTAAAATCCCAGCTTCCTTGAATTTTGTCTTCAAATGCATGGTACCGATTATGATTTGAAAGTTTGTATATGTGTATGTATATTTGGGGGTATATTTCTTGTTATTTTCATGTTTATATTCCCGGACTTCAACTGAAAATGTGTTATTACACAAGTGCCAGTACTTTACATGGCACTTTTTGCAAGTTATTTTTTAATATTTAATAATTCTGCAAATTATATTTTAGAATTCAATAGGTTTTATATTCATATTTTTGTAAGATGTACTTTAGAAGCTATGATATAAATAGCCATGAAAGTTTCTGTCACCTTTTTTTTTTTGGCAGAACCAGGGATTGAACTCAGACCCTTGCAGTTCCCAGGGAAGTGCTTATTCCACTGCCATCTCGCTGGCCCCTCTACCTGGCATCTTGCACACAAAATGAGTTCTGTTTCCACATAACTAAGATTGCCTCTTTGTCTCAATGGTATAAACAAAACCATGACTATTTTGTGTGGATTTTGTATAAGAATCGTTTTAATGAACTTAAGGAAAGAATTACTAGAACAAAGAAAAGGTTTCAATAAATTTCTAGTAATTTTACCATACCACTAAAATGAATAATTCAAACTCATTCTCAACCTTAAACTCTTCAATATTATGATATGCATAATTCTAAAGATAATGAGAGGGAAAAAAGAATTCTAAATTGATGCTTTGTGAAATGCTGAGTTAGACATTCTTTTTTATCTTTTCTTCATTTTAATAAGAAAAAAAAGATAAAATAGCAATGAAGCAGTTTCTAAACAGGTTAGTACGGCAGGTACAATAATTAATACATTGCATATGGTTGTCTTCATAGTAGTTATTCAGAGGACAAGTTGAAGGCATGATATCTTTTCTAAATAATATTAGTTCAAACCTTTATTCTAATTAAACCTAGAGAAAGTAGCTGTGTATTTATCCTATCTTATATATACATATATATTTTTTCACTACAAAACAGTTATTTATTTATATTCCTCTTTTTTGTTTTATTTTGTCAGAGATGGGTGTTCCTAAATCAAATAAAGTTAGAGAATCTGTATTTGTTTGGAGAAGTTTTAAAAGACCTTTACATACTTGAAGTCTAAAGATTGTAGGTACTTGAACAAAATAATCCAGTAGGGTGCAATAGTCCATAATAGTGGTGTGTTATCAGCAGAACTTTCAGTTTTCATATGTTGACTTGAACATTTTGTAGCTTAGCATATTAATATAACATTACTTTTATACCTCGTGTTTATACTTTTTTGCCGGATGGCTAAGACCAAATTAAAGCAAGATCTATATAACAAGAAATGTAACTTTTGTATTTGACCAGATCAGTCAAGTCCCCTCAGGATTTACCCTGAAACTATGTACAGCACCTTGCAGATCTTTTTTCAGTGTCAGCCATCTGGATTAGTCATGGCCAGTGCTTGACCAATTTGCTTTATGTGAAAGCCTGAGAGAAATTTTAGGTGCACTATACATTGTTGATTACTTTCCTTTGTGGCCCCATAATCTCCATGATCAGAAAATTTGGGACACCAATGAGTTATAGGATGTCACAGCACACGTTCTCTTATATCCTGAATCCTCACTGACCTTGGAGAGTTAAGGTCAAAATATTGGCTATCTTTTAGCCCCCCTATTTCTCTCATTTTTGGTTCACAAACTTTAGTCGTTAAACTTTCAGAAAAGAAAGGTAATGATATTATTACCCTATAACAGAGACAGTTGAACTTAACATCACTATCTGTTTGAATATCAAAGCCCTTAGACATAACATGGAACTGCTATTTTCTAACAACCATGGATATTCTAAAATTAAACCCCCTATAAAGTGTGAAAAAAAGCAGTTACACATTTTTACACAGAAATTTAGAAATCAAACCATGTACAACATTGTAGCAGGAGAATCCTATGACTTTTTTTTGCCTCTTTTTCACTTATTACCTTTTCTTAAGCAAACATTTACTACAAAGAGAGTATACCAACAATTGATATATTAAAAGCAATAGACATTTAGAAAACCAAAATGACAGGTATTTTATGCAAGGTTTTAGTATTACACATTTCTATCCACAGTATAGTTGCTTAGTTGACAAATATCAGCGCAGAGTTAGTCAGGGTGAGAATTTTATCCATTACCTGTTATATTCAAAAATCTGACGGTGACTCTTTGGATCATTGCCTTAACCAAACTGTTTATATAAATGTATGGTTTTACCTTTGCCATATTTCCTAAGTTTTCACTTTCTATTCAATTGTGTTATACCTTTCAATTTGTCTCTGTTATAGGGTAATATTATCATCTTCATTTGGGTTCTTATACTAGGGAGACAATATGATATTTACACATGTTCATCTGCTTTAGCTCACTTATGAGTATTTCTTCAAATTGCATCCATATGTATATATGAAGGCTTCCAATTTATTTTTCTTTATAGCTGAGTAATAATCCATTATATAAAAATATCACATCTTCATCATCCATTCCTCAGGTAATGGGCATCTTGGTTGTTTCAAGATTTGGCTATCATGCCTCTTTAATGAATGGTGCTGGACAAACTGGCTCTCTACATGCCAAAAACTAAAAGTTGGCCCAGATCTATCATCATGCACTAAGCTAAAGTCAAACTGGATTAAAGATCTAAACATTAAAACAGAAACACTCAATCTCCCGGAAGAGAAAGTAGAAACTTTTGAAGACTTAGAGGTAGGCAAAGAGTTCATGAACAAAAATGAAATCGCACGGTTAACACTTGAAAGAATTAATGACTGGGACTTCGTCTTATTGAGACGTTTTGTCACGTCAAAAGAAATTCCAAACAAAGTGAAAAGACAACCCACAAAGTTGGAAAAAATCTTGATGTATAAGTATTGAGACAAAGGTCTACTCTCTAGAATTTATAAAGAACTAAAATATATTAGGGCTCCAAAATTAGAAGACCCTATCCAGAAATGGGCATCTGAGATGAACACACACTTCTCAGAGGATGAAATTAAAGAAATGAATAAATATATGAAAAATG
Source organism: Ctenomys sociabilis (assembly GCA_004027165.1). Classification (NCBI taxonomy): domain Eukaryota; kingdom Metazoa; phylum Chordata; class Mammalia; order Rodentia; family Ctenomyidae; genus Ctenomys; species Ctenomys sociabilis. The sequence continues at coordinate 42,069 of PVKA01002416.1, read as the reverse complement.
CTCCATATCACTAGCCATCCATGAACTGCAAATTAAAATAACACTGAGATATCATCTCATCCCAGAAAGAATGGCTATTATAATGAAATCAACTAACAACAAGTGTTGGAGAGGCTGTGGGGAAGAAGGAAACCTCCTCTACTGCTGGTGGGAATGTATACCGGTTCAACCATTATGGAAACTCCATTCAAACCAGCTGTCCCCTTCTAGGAATTTTCCCAGATGATCTGAAAACATCACATCATAGTGATATATGTGTACCTAGTTTATAGAAGCACATTTGTAATAGCCAAATCTTGGAAATAACCAAGATAACCATCACCTGAAAAAATGGATGAAAAAGATGCAGTAATTTTATACAATGGAGCCATAACAATGATAAACTCAAAGACTTCATATTTAAGTGGATGCCACTTGAAGATATGGTCATAAGTGAAATAAACCAGACACACATGTTTAAATATCGTGTAGTCTTCCCTAGTATAAGAACTCAAAGGAAGAATTACAGATACAAAGTTATAATACAATTAAAAGGATAGCAAAAACTTGAAGACTAGACAAGAGAGAGAAAGGAGAAGAGCTAAGAAACATAAAAGAGGCAAAGGCATACAGTCATATGTACAAGATGGTTGAGGCAAGGATCCTGAGAATCTTCATATTATTTTAAATCTAGCAGTTAATTGGGAAGAATTCTTACCCTGACTAACTGTATATGCTGACACCTGTGAATTAAGCAACTGCACCAAAGATGGCAATTTGTAATAGTAAGTTCATGTTTGAAGTGACTATTATTCTGGTCTTCTGAATATGTGCTGCCTGTCATGATATGCTGGTTGCTGCCGTGCTGTCTCTTGGGTAGATGTTTTTATTAAAAAGGAGGGGGTGGCGAATGAAGGCAGGAGAAGGAGTGTTGTGGGACTGTCTTGTTACAATGCTGTGTATGGTTAGATTTCTAAGCGTATGTGTAAACATATATAATTGTTTATTCCTATTTTAAAAATATATTCTAATTTTTTTAATTTTTTTACAATATATTTTGTAGGGTCTTAACGTTTAACATATCAATACTTGATGAAAAATATGTGTTCCGTGTTAAGCCTAAGATGTTTGATATTCACCTGAAAAATGGATGAAAAAGGTGTGGTAATTTTATACCATGGAGTATTACTCAGCTATAAATGATAAACTTAAAGACTTCATATTTAAGTGGTATTCAGACAAATAGTGAGGTTAAGCTCAACAGCCTAGGTTGTATGGCAATAATAACAAGCTTCTCTTATGGAATGTTAACAGCCTAAGTTTACAGACCAAAAATTAGAGAAGAAAGAGGGCCTAAAGGTCATCAAACTTTTAGCCCTGACCTTTCAAGATCAATTAAGACTCAGGACATAGGAGAACCTGTACTGTAACATTATGTGACTCAATTATGTCCCAAACTTTTTGATCAAGGAGATTATGGAACCAGAGGAAAGTGATCGATGTAGAGTGTGCCTAAAGAGAGTCACTTGGAGAGAAAACATTCTTTTACGCCTTCACAGAGAGCAAATTGGTCAAGCTATGGCTGTGACTCATGCACATGGCTGACAGAAAGAAAGGATCTACAAACTGCAGTACAGGGTCTCAGGATAAATCCTGAGGGGATTTGACTGACCTTAATCAGATACAAAAGCTACAGTTCTTGTTACATAGGTCTTGCTTTATCTTGGTCTTAACCATCCAGCAGAAAAGTATAAAAACAAAGTATAAGAAGTAAAGCCACATTATTATGCTGAAAGATTCAAGTCAACAACTTCTGACATTGCCAGACATATGGAAAACCAAATACTATTATGGACTACTGAACTATTTTGGAATATTTTGCTGAATTCACACATGTATATAAATGACAAAACTAAGCAAAAAGGGGATACAATTGATTGACCATTTTGTATCTGTAGTTTCAAAATAGTTAAGATAACTATACAGCTATATTCTCTTCAATGAATAGCAGGATCTGTTCTAAGAGTGTTTGTAAATAGAATATTGTGTCTGCATCTTGTACAACAAATAACCACTAAGAAAACAATATGCAATATATTAATTATTGAAACTGTCCTACTAATTTGATTTGAAACTCTCTCATTGCTGTGTTTTTCAATAAAATTACGGAAAAAATTTGGCTGTCACAAATTGTGCTGCTATAAACATAGGTGCACATATATCACTGTGATATGATATTTTCAGTTCTTTTGGGAAAATTCCAAGTTAGGAGGATAGCTAGAATAAATGGGACTTCCAGTCCAAGAATCTGAGGAGTCTCCACACTGATTTCTTTTTTCTTTCTTTCTCTTCTTTCTCTTTCTTTCTTTCTTTCTTTCTTTCTTTCTTTCTTTCTTTCTTTCTTTCTTTCTTTCTTTCTTTCTCTCTCTTTCCTTCCTTCCTTCCTTCCTTCCTTTCTTTCTTTTTTTCTTTCTTTCTTTCTTTCTTTCTTTCTTTCTTTCTTTCTTTCTTTCTTTCTCTTTCTTTCTTTCCTTCTTTCTTTCTCTTTCTTTCCTTCCTTCCTTCCTTCCTTCCTTCCTTCCTTCCTTCCTTCCTTCCTTCCTTCCTTCCTTCCTTTCTTTCTTTCTTTCTTTCTTTCTTTCTTTCTTTCTTTCTTTCTTTCTTTCTTTCTTTCTTTCTTTCTTTCTTTCTTTCTTTCTCTTTGTACAACTGGGGATTAAACTCAGGCCCTTGTGCTTGCCAGGCAAGCACTTATTCTACTCAGCCATCTCCCTGGCACCAACACACTGATTTCCATAATGGTTTCACTAGTCTACATTTCCACCAGTACTGGAGAAGGGTTTTGGTTTCCCTGCAGCCCATTCAACATTTGTTGTTGGCTGATTTCTTTATGACAGCCATGCTTTCTGTGGTGAGATGGTATCTCAGTGTTGTTTAAACTTTACAGTTCATGGATGGATAGTGATGTGGAGCATTTTTTTATATATTTATTCACCTCTCTAATTTCATCCTCTGAGAAGTGTGTTCCTTCTGGATGCCCATTACTGGACTATCTTTATATTTTGGAGCCCTAATGTTTTTTTCATTGTTTATAAATTCTACAGAAAAGACCTTTGTCTGAGAGATTATTAGTGAAGATTTTTTTCCAAATTTGTGGGTTGTCTTTTCACTCTGTTGGTAATTTCTTTTGATGTGCAAAAATTTCTCAATAAGAGGTGGTCCCAGTTGTTAATGCTTTCAAGTATTTCTCATGAAGTTTGATTTTGTTCATGAAGTGTTTGTCTACCTCTATGTCTTTAAGATTTCCTAATTTCTCTTCAAGGAGATTTTGCATCTGTTTTAATGTTTAGATCTTGAATCCATTCTGACTTTAGTTTAGTGCATCATGATAGATCTGGGTTAAGTTTCATTTATTTATTTTTTAAGAATCTAAGAGACTCTTGGCCTCTTAATGTTTTTTTTTAAATTTTTTCCCCAGAACTAGGAATTGAACTCAGGCCATTGCACTTGCCTGGGAAGCACTTATTCCACTGAGCCATCTCCCTGGCCCTGCATCGAGTTTTAGTTTTGGCATGTAGAGAGCCAGTTTTTCCAGCACCATTTGTTAAAGATGCTATAATTCTTCCAGGAAGCATGTTTGGGTCCTTTGTCCATAAGATAGTTGAGTGTTTTTTAGTTCCATCTACATCTTCTAATCTATTTCATTAATCCTCAGGTCTATTTTGTTGCCAGTACTATGCTGATTTTATCACAGTATCTTTGTAGTACAATTTCAAGTCAGGAATTGTAATGTCTCTTCTTTGCCTTTGTTGCCCAGGATTGCCTTTGCTATTCTAGGCTTTTTTCTCATTCCAAATAAATTTTAACAATGATTTCTCTAGGTCTGTGTGGTATGTTGATGGTACTTTGATAGGAATTCCATCAAGTCTGGTATGTTAATTCTGTATAACAATCTTGGGCATATAGCTTTCTTTACAATGTTGCTTCTTCCTATACAGGAGCAGGGAATGTATTTTCATTTTCTGAAATCCTCTACAATCTCTTTTTGTCAGAGTTCTGTAATTTTCATTGAATATATCTTTTACTTATTTAGTTAGATTAATTCCTATGTATTTCATTTTCCAGGTACTATTGTAAAAGGTATTGTTTCTCTAATTTCTCTTTCAGTGTATTTCTTATCTACATAGAGGAATGCTATTGACTTTTGGGTATTGACTTTATATCCTGCTATGCTACTGAATTTGTGTATTTATTCTAGTAGCTTCTGAGTAGAGTTTTTTTGGGTCTTCCAAGTAGTGTATCATATCTCCTGAAAATAATGAAATTTAACTTCCATTTTACCTATTCTTATTCCTTTTATTTCTCCCTCTTGCCTAATGGCTCCAGTTAATGATTCCAGAAATATATTGAATAGGCATGATGTTAGAGGACATCCTTGTCTTGTACTAGATCTAATAGTAAAAGATTTCAGTTTTTCCCCATTTAGAATTATATTAGCTGTTGGGTTGTCATGGATGGCTTTTATCAAGTTGAGGGTAGAGTCCATCTGTTCCAATTTTCTGTAAGACTTTGAACATGAATGCATGTTAGACTTTGTTTAAAGCCTTTTTGGCATCAAATGAGATGATCATGTGGATTTGGATTTGGCTTTATTGTTATAGTGCATTACATTTATAGATTTGCATATGTTTTACCATCCTTGCATCCCTTGGATGAATCTTACCTGGTCATGGTATGTAATCCTTGCCTCTCTGAAGGGTGTTCTGTTGTAGGGTTCTACACCAACTCTTTCTGATGGAGGAAGTTATGGCGAGTGTGCTGATGGTTCTACACACACAGCAGGCCTGGGGATTGGGTGGAGTAGAATCTGGCATGGAAGGTCCCCCATGGTCGCCAGGCCTGGGCACTGAAGAATTAGGCATTCTTAATCTACTAGAATAATTACTTTTCATTCTATCAATATGCATTTTCATTTTGGCAGGGCTAGTGATATATGGTATATTATGATCTGATCACTGAACTCCCTTTATATAGAGCAGAATATTTTTCAACATGTGGTTAATAAAATACTACTTAACCACTATTGTATCTGAATCTTGGTACAGCTTCTTACAAGATGATTAAGCAATTTGAGATTACTTAAGAGTGTCATAGCCACCCCATGATGACTTTTATTATCCCATATAAGGGTAAAATGTTCACTATAAAAGTTAACAAGTTGTACAGTCTTTACTAAACAGAAGATTGTCCCAATTTGGTTTTAAGGTGGACTAGGGAGCAGAAGCAAGATTCAAAAGTGTATGTAGCCTTGGAAATTGAGAAAAAATTAAACAATAAGTTTCTATCTGGGAAGTGTTTGTAGACTAAGAATTTAGATTTTTAAGTAGCCTAAAATCTACCATGGTGAATAGCAAGAAAATAGAACAGCTTAGAGAATGAGTTTGTTTGTTGAATGCGGCTAGGATTGAACATGAAATTGAATATCTAGAGAATATTTTCTGTTTTTCAATATTTTTTACGTTGAATTGGCATCTGACAGTAAATCTAAGATACCAGATTAGCAGTTGTTACTTGACACTGTTTCTGAAATTTGCTAATAATACTAGTACAGAAAGGGATGTTTTTATTTCTATTGTATAAGTCAGAGAGGGGAGGGTACATATTCATTTGAAAGTGAATCTGATTTATTTCATTGCTACCTTAGATTACTGAGGTACAAATTTAGAATAATAAGTCCAAGACATTTCTTGTTTTATTCTATATGTGTTGAAAGATCCTATAATTTTACAGTTCCCTGGTGGAATTCTTATATTGTTGCCCTTACATTATTTATTCATATTCATAACTAAAAAGATTTTGCATCACTGCTAAACATGATTAAGGGTGTTATGTTGCTATTTTTAAAACCATCTACTTTTCTGATGAATTGAATCATCATATCTTTTTGCCTCTCTAGACATAGCTTTGGAATCAAACCCTTCTGACCATCCAAGGGCGAGCACGATGTTCCTAAGCAAATCTCAATCACATGGTAAGAGTCCTTTACCCCATAAAAGATAGGGATGAAAACCATTGCTATTTTATGTGATAAATTATAGAAAGTACTTAGAAGAACCTGTACATTGGCTTCAAATTTTTAGCTTTGCATATAATCATTGTACTTTTACTATGTGATTATATATTTTCTTTTAAATGCCAGTGGTTGAGCACGTGTGCACTTTGTGCTAATACCTTTTGTCACCTCTTTATAAGCACAGTACTCCACATGATTAAGAAGTCATGGGTGGTTACTTTCCATACTACTTTGTGCCTTTTCTCTTATTCAGTAGAGCACATTTTAAAGAAAAATGACAGGATTTTGGTTATAATTAGATGATGATGTCAACAAATTTTGGTTATTATAGGGTCACACTATGCAACTCAGACTCATAGTGATTCTCCTCTTTTCAACCTCCCCAGCACTGTGATTATAGGCTGGGGACTGTAATCACCCCTGGACTCTGATATCAGCTTTGCCTAAGGGCAGGGCTGCCTTAGGTTCTGGGGATGGATGGAATTTAAGAGTGCCTAAGCAAGCACTTTAGTCTACTGAGCTATCTCACCAACCCCATGCCAACAAATTTTAAAAGTTATAAATAAAATAACCACTTTGACCTCATGACTACAGGGTTCAAAACACATGATCCTAGCTCCCACTAGCTTTATGATTTTATAGTATTCTAAATTGGTGCAAACTTCATTGGTGCAAACTTCCTTTGATATTTCATAGAAATTTGGTCTGTGTGTGTATATAGTGTAAATTTCTTGTATGCTGATATTTTTAGCATGACAATCAGACCTGTAGCAATTTTCTGTAACCCTGCTTACATTTCTTAATGTTTCCACAAATCTTTTGTGTTGCTGTTTGTACTGGTTGATACATTGTGTCAACTTGGGAAGTTTGGAAGCTTGATTTAGTCAGAAGAAAGCAGGATCCTTAGTTTGTAAACATCCTCATCCTGTGCAAGAGGAGGACGTGGATGTTGTATGAGTTCTACACCCCCAGCCTCAGGGTAGTTTGTTTATAATATAAGGAGAGGAGAGAGGCTGGCTAGAAGCCACAGCTGCTGTCCTTCCATTTGCTCTTGGCTGTTTTCTGTTGCCATGAACTGCTGCTCTATGCCATGTGCCACTCTGCAAGCCAGCTGAATATAGACTGAAACCTCCCCAAACTGTGAGCTAAATAAACCTTTTCCTTTAGTTTCAGTTGTTGGTATTTTGTCCCAGCAAGGAGTAAAAAAAATAACTGAAACACTGTTTAAAAGAACAATGTATGACCAAATTTTTTAGTTGATTATAACAGTAAAAATTTAAGGAAAGAAGGCTCTGATACATGGAGAAATGCAGCACAATAAAAAATTTTAAATTGTATTTCCATTTCTGTACAATTTTCCTTTCTTGATCTTGTCATTTCTTTTTCTTTCTTCCTTTCTTCCTTTCTTTCTTTCTTTCATTCTTTTTTTCTTTTCTTTATTTTTTTGTATTTTAGGAAAGGGTCTACAGGGTTTTCAGGGTCTCACTACTAGATCGGACTCATAGTGATCCACCTGTTTACAGCCTCCCACGTGCTGGGATTACTGATGTGCACCACCATGCTCTATCTCAATTGCCATCTCAGCATGCCCCTGGGGTGGGGCTGGCTTGGAAGGCCGAAGAATTGAACTCCTGGCCCTTGCAACTGCTTGTAGGTGCATTAATCCACTGAGCTATTTGGCTGGCCTGACCTGATCATTTATGACTAGCATTGCTACGTTTTCTCCATTTCTTTAAGAGCTGTGGGCCTCATATTTGGAATGTAGGATGTAATATAAGCTGTCCCATGCTCCTCTCTACAGGGGGATAGTAATGTGCCTGCAGCATTAACTAGTGTTAGAGGAGATGGCAGTTAGGGAACACTTGGGGTAATGTGTAGCAGTGGATGACAGTGAGCAAAGATAAAGCACTGCAAGAGACCAAGTGAGAAAGAAGAAGGAAGCTTTATTTGCAAGACTGTGACTAACCAATGCCCTGACTTTGGGTCAGGACTCTGGAAGTTGTTGGCACCAGGCTGAACTTGGCTTTCAGGTTATATACTTTTTAGGTTTCCACAGTAACCACATTATCTCATTTTCAATAATTTACAACAATGTTTATATTTTCCAGACACTGTTGTCATGGGGTGTGTAGTTTAATGTTTGCCATATTCCTCAAGTTGTTCTAATTATTTGTTCCTATTTGATGACTAGTTTTTCTATAAATATGCTTATAGTTAGCTACATGGGATGGGTTGAGGGAGTGAGTTTACCCATAGCTTAAATGAACTTAAGTCACGTTCCTTTAAAACTGAGTCTCTTTGAATTCATGCTATGTCACTTGTAGAATATTTATTTTATGGCCTTTGTTAGAAAAAATGAACTTTTTGTACTGTTGGTACTACATTCAGTTAGATTAACACTCTCATTTCAAGAACAAAATTTGAGGTGGATTACTTGCCAAATTTCTAAAGACCTACTATTATTCTATATTGTTATGAGTTATATTTAGACTTCCCTTCAAAACCTCATGCACTCAATGTTGGGACATTGCACAAATAGTTTGATATAGGGTGTGTGAATTCAGATTAGTAATGTGTGAGAACTTCAGTAGTCCACTGGTTGGTTAGCATAGTTCTGGGTTTGGATGATGGGAAGGTCCACGCTGAAAGTGTGGGACACCACTCAAAAGGCATGTAGTCTGATGAAAGGGAAAGGGAGGCCTGCTATGTTCCTAACTGCCTTCCTGTGCACTGTTGCTCCTCTGCGATGCTGCTCTGCCTTGAGCCAAATGATTATGGACTGAAATCTTTGTGCACTGAAATAAACCCTTCTTCCTTTAAATTGTGGGTATCAGGTATTTTGTCCCAGTAATGAGGAAATAGCTAAGGTACTGACAGAGTTCCTATATAGTATCTTCACACATTACCAGTAAGTCGTTTAAGAAACTTCCAGATTCTAGTCCAGCAAGAAGTCAGTGCACAGTCAGAAACTGGTTCTTAGCTTTCTGTTGTTAGCTATTATTAGTCCAGCTGTATACTGTACAATTGAAAAGTACCATTTATTTACGTAAGAAACTCATTTTAATTGTATAGATATGCAATATGTTAACTTTTTTTATTAGCTAAGTTTTTCTCAGTCCAATTTGTTTATACTTCTTTTTCATATAAAAAAGTCTCTCAGATGTAAGGTTCTGAAAAAAAAGTGTAACAAAATTTTTTTTGGTTTTTACTTTAGGGAGTTCATTTTGGCAGATGTTTCATATTTAAAAGTAAAAATGAATTATTCCATTTGTATATTTTTTAAGCAATCAAATAATTAGTAGCTACTTTGGCTCTTCTATGACATTTGTATCAGAATTGTTCAGTTAGTGTTTTGTTTTTATTCTTAGTGCATGATCACAGGAAGAAGAAACATTCCAACCATGTAAGTAAATCGAAAGAAACAGTTTGAATCAAAGTTCTTCTATTTGAATTAAATATATTGGTACTTTTTTATACTCAGTGATCACACTCATTGTAGGGTGTTTGTGCTGGTACACAACGTATCATGATTCTTCTATTTTCCCATTCCCCTTATCTCCTGTCAACCCTTACTTTCTTATTTATAAAAACTGTGTTTCTATTTTTTCTTCTGCTCTTTTTACTTTTCCCCCTCCCTCCTTACCTTCTAATCTGAACATTTTATTCCAACTTCCCAATATCTGTCATCTGTTTTTGTCCTTATTTGCACATGTGGCTTCTCACATAAGAGAAATAATGAAATATTTAAACATATTTGTCTGATTTATTTCACTTAAAATTATGGTCTCATGGTACATCTAAAAATGTCTCAAGTTTATTCTTTCTTATGGCTGAGTAGAACTCAATTGTATAGAAAACCCACATTTTCTTTATCCATGCATCAGACATCTGAACTGTTTCAGATTTGGGTTAGAGTTAGCCATTACAAACTGTTCTACTATAAACATGGATGTTCGTATAATGCTGTAGAATGATGCCTTTCACTCATTCCAGAAGATATCAAGAAGGGGGATATCTGCATCAAATGGAATCTCTTGCATAAGTCTTTTGAGGAATCTCCATTCTATATTGATTGCACAAATATACATTCTCACCACCCACCAACAGGGGAGAAAGGATCTTTTTTCCCCCACAGCCTTTTCCAGCATTTGTTATTGACTGATTTCTTAATGTTAGCTGCCTTTTTTTTTTTTTTTAATCAGCTGGAAGGTCAGTGTTTAATTTTTTTTATTTTTTAAAGGTGTTTGGTACAGGGTCTTACCACACAGCTTGAACTCATAGTGATCCTCCAGTCTTCAGCCTGCCCAGTGCTGGGATTACAGGCGTGCGCCACCACAACCAGTCTCAGTTGCCATCTCAGCACACTCTGGGTACCAGGCCAGCACAGCAGGCCCAGGGATCAAGACCCTGCCCCCTGCACCTGTTTGAAGGTGCTTTAATCTACTGAGCTATTTGGATTGCCTTTGAGTTCTTTATATATCCTACACAGTAGTCCTTTGTCTGAGGAATAATGATATTTTTTTCACATTTTATGAGTTATGTGTTCAGTCCTTTTGGCTTCTTTTGCTGTGCAAAAGATTTTAATGTGTTCAGATCCCAGTTTTTGATGCTTTGGAATATTTCCTGTGTGATTGGGCATTTGTTCACAGTCTTTGCTTACAATTCTGTGTATAAGGGTTTTACCTACTCAATCTTCCAGCAAATCTTAATATTTAGATCTTTGGCCCATTCCCAATTTAGTTTAGTGTTTGGTGAGAGATATGCGCCTATATTTACTCTTCAGCATATGGAAATCCAGTTTTCCCAACACCATTTCACTATAGAGACTGTCTTTCTTCCAATGGAGGTGTTTGATGATATGACAAAGAAAAGGTAGGGCCGGCCTGATAGCTCGGCAGACTAAGGCTCCTGCTTAGGCAAAGTGCAGTGATAGTTCTGTCCCTGGCATGCCATGCTGGCCCCACCCCAGAGGGCGTGCTGAGGTAACAATTGAGACTGGACATGGTGGTGTGCACCTGTAATCCCAGCACTTGGGATGCTGAAAACAGGATAATCACTACGATTCAAATCTACATAGTGAGACCCTGTAGCCCCTGTCCTAAATAGAGAAAAAGAAAAGAAAAGAAAAGAAAAGAAAAAGTACATGCTGTTTTGGAAATTGCTGTTGAATTCAATTCTATTCTATTAAATTTTTGGTCTAAAGCTGGCCAGATAGCTCAGTGGATTAGAATCTCTGTTTAGGCAGATGCAGGGACAAACATTCAATCCCTAGTGTGTCATGCTGGTGCCACCCATGGGGCATTCTGAGAGTGATTGAGACTGGGTATGGTGGTACATGCCTATCATCCCAGCGCATGGGAGGCTGAAAAGAGGATCACTACAAGTCTCATCTGTGTAGTGAGCCCCTGTAGGCCTTATACTAAACACATTTAAAAAACATTTTTGGTCTGTTTTTTTTTTTTTTTTTTTTTTTCGTCAGAACCATTCTGTTTTAAAACAGAAGCTTTGTACTATAATTTCAAGTCAAGAATTGGAATATGCCTGCCTTCCTTTGATGTTCAGGGCTGTTGTTGCTTTTCTAGATTTCTTCTGCTTCAAAATTAATTTTAGGATAGTTTTCTATTGTTCTGTGAGGTTTACTATTGCTGTTTTAATCAAGATTACATTAAATGCATGAATAGCTTTGGAAATATGGGAACTTTCACTGAATTGATTCTATTTACTCAAGAACAAAAGATATCTTTTCATTTTTAATATCTTCATTGATCTTTCTCAGAGTGCTGATATCTTCAGTGTAAAGATAGTTTAGTTCCATTGATTTTTTTTCATTTTCTTTCTCTTTTTATTTTATTGAAGTACAAATATAAAAGAGACAGTTCCAAGACACATTAACAGGACAGATTAGATAAGTTAATACATTGAAAATTTTACATAATGTTTTACATTATGTTTTACATAATACATGATATTACACTTACAGACATTATTATAACAGATGTCTCTTATCAGTAAATTAAGAAAGTATAGCTGTTTACTTATCCTATTTTTTATACCTGAATTATATCACAGATTGAATAGTTAATACTTTCTACCTTGTTATTTAACGAGTGGTTGTTCATAGTACTAGAGGCCGACATAATATCTTGTCCAACCACTATTAGCGCAAATCTTGCTTCTCATAGAATTATGCAGAAGCATGGCATATTTATCCTAACTGTACTGTTTATACACACACATCATGGTTCTTCCTTTGTATACCCCTTTTTTTCTCTAGACCTGTCAAAGATGAGCACTCCATTGTCATTCAACCAATTTAGGTGCCTGAACTCGGCGACACAATCCAACACAGTCCAGCATTCCACAATAATAGTGAGTTATCTGACTGTAGTGTTGACTGTACCCATTTACAGCTCAAATTGTTATTATGGCCCCACATTATATACCTCATTTTTATACTTTTCTGCTGCATGGTTAAGACTGAGACAGGGCAAGACCTATATACCAGAAGATGTAACTTTTATTTCTAATGAGGTCAGTGAAGTCCCCTCAGGTTTTATCTTGTAATCCTGTACTTTACTCTGTAGATCTTTTGTCTGTGTCATCCATGTGGATGAGTCATGGCCAATGCTTGACCAGTTTGCTCTCTGTGAGAGCCTTAGAGAAAGTTTTCTCTCCACGTGACTCTCCCCAGGTACACTATGCACCAGGAAGGGTTGAAAAAGATATGGTATTTCTATAAAATGGAGTATTACTCAGCTATTAAGAATGATAAACTTGAAGCATTTATATTCAAGTGGATGCCACTTGAACATATACCCGTAAATATACCAGACACACATGTGCAAATATTGTATAGTCTCCCTAGTATAAGAAGTGAAAAGAAGAAATACAAATAGAAATGTACAACAACAACTAAAAACAATTGAGTCAGATAAGGCAAAGTCAGTGGCATATGCTGCAGGATACTATCAGCTTTTCTTCTGGATGGTTAATAACCTAAGTTGTCAGATCAAAATTGGAGAGATAGAAGAGCCAGAAGATCAGCCAACATTTTGGCCCTAGCCTTTCAAGGTCAGCGAAGACTCAGGACATAGGAGAACCTGTACTGCAACATCATGAAACTCAGGTGAGATGCATACATGATACTCTACTTAAAAAGACTAGTAGAGTAGATGCCTCTAATGAATAAAGAGAAAGTAGCTGTATACCTATCTTTTTCTTTAAGTTGAATTATAGTACAGTTTCAATAACTAATATGTCTTACATTGTTATCTTCCTAGTGGTTATCCATAGTACAAGAAGCAGACAGGATATTCTGTCCAAACACTATTTGTGCAAATCTTTCTTCTCATAGAATTACACAAAAGTGTGGCATATTTATCTTAACTGTAGTGTTTACACAAACACAGAATGGTTCTGATATTGTATCTCCTTATTTTGTATAGTCCTATCAAAGATAGGTATTCTATTGTCATTCAATTATTATAGGTGCTTGAATTCAGTGAAACAATCCAACACAGTACAGCAGTCCACAATAACTTTGGATTATCCGAAGAAGTTGTTGACTAGAGCAATTTACACCTCAGCTTATCATTATGGCCTCATTTTATATACCTCATTTTTATACTTTTCTGCTGGATGTTTAAGAACGAGATAAAGCAAGACCTATATAACAAAAACTGTAACTTTTGAATCTGATGAAGTCAGTCAAGTCCCCTTACGGTTTATCCTGTAACCCTGTACCTCACTTTGTAGATGCTTTGTCAGTGTCAGCCATGTGGATGAATCATGGCCATTGCTTGACCAGTTTGCTTTCTGTGAAAGCCTGTGAGAAAGTTTTCTCTCCATGTGACTCTCCTTAGGCACACTATAGATCACATTACTCTGTGGCTCCATAATCTCCTTGATCAGAAAATTTAGGGCACAGCTGAGTTCCATGATGTTACATTACAGGTTCTCCTTTGTCCTGAGTCTTCACTGGTCTAGAAAGGCTGGGGCCAAAATATTAGCTGACTTTACAGCCCTTCAATTTCTCTAATTTTTGATTTGCAAACTTAGGTTGCTAACCATCCAGAACAGAAGCTGATTATTACCCTGCAACATGTGCAGTTCAGTTTACCCTAACTATCTGTCTAAATTACTTTTAATTGTTGATATACATTTCTATTTGCAATTTTTCTTTGGATTTCTTATACTAAGGAGACTGTACCATATTTGCACATCTGTGTCTGGTTTATTTCACTTATGAGTATATGTTCAAGTGGCATCCACTTAAATATAAATGCTTCAAGTTTATCATTCTTTATAGCGGAATAATACTCAATTGTATAAAAATGCCACATCTTTCTCAATCATTCATCATGTGATGGGAATCTTGGTTGTTTCCAAGATTTGGCTATTACAAACTGTTCTGCTATAAACATAGGTACACATATAGCACTATGATATAATGTTTTCATTTCCTCCAGCAAAATTCCCAGTAGGAATATAGCCAGCTTGAATGGGTCCTCCATTCATAGTTTTGTGAGGAGTCTCACACTGATCTCCACAATGGTTGCACCAGTCTACATTACCACCAGCAGTGCAGAAGTGTTCCCTTTTCCTCACATGCTCTCCAACATTTGTTGTTGGTTGATTTCTTTATGATCGCCATTCTTTCTGGAGTGAGATGGTATCTCAGTGTTGTTTTATCTTGCATTTCACAGATGGCTAGTGATGTGGAGCATTTTTTCATATATTTATTTCCTTCTTTAATTTCGACCTCTGAGAAGTTTGTATTCATTTCAGATGCCCAATTCTGGATTGGGTCTTTAAATCTGAGGACCCTAATGTATCTTAGTACTTTATAAATTCTAGAGAGCAGACCTTTGTTTGAGTGCTTATTCATTAAGACTTTTTTGAAATTTATTGGTTCTTTTCACTTTGTTGATAATTTCTTTTAACATGCAAAATCTTCTCAACAAGAGTTGATCCCAGTTGTTAATTCTTTCAAGTGTTTCCTGTATGAATACATGTTTGTTCATGAACACTTTGCGTACCCCTAACTCTTCAAGAGTTCCTCCTACTTTCTGTTCCAGGATATTGTTTTGTTTTCATGCTTAGATGTTTAATTCATTTTTACTTTAGCTTAGAGCATGGTGGTAGAACTGCGTCAAGTTTTAGTTTTTGGCAAGTAGAAAGCCAGTTTTCCCAGCACCATTTGTTCAAGAGGCTATCTTTCTCTCAGTAAGTATGTTTGATGCTTTTGGCAAAGATCAGATACCTGAGTGTGTTCATAGAGGCCAATGCGTCGTCTTATCTATTCCATTGGTCCTCAGGTCTATTTTGTTGCCAATACTATATTGATTTTATCATAGTGGCTTTGTACTATAATATCAAGTCAGGAATTGTGATGCCTCCTGCCTTGTCTTTGTTGGCCAGGATTGCCTTTGGTATTCTAGGTCTTTTCTGGTTCCAAATAAATTTTAAGAATGATTACTCTAGGTCTGGAAGGTATGTTCATGGCAGTTTGATGGGGAGTGCATTAAATCTGTACAACTACTTTGGGAGTATGGCCATCTTCACGATGTTGTTTCTTCATATCTAGGAACAGGGAAAATCTTTCCATTTTCTGAAATCATCTACGATCTCTTTTCTCAGGGTACTGTCATTTTCCATGAGAAGATCTTTGACTTCCTTGATTAAGTCAATTCCAAGGTATTTCATTTTCCTCAGTGCTACTGTAAAAGGTACTGTTTTTGCAGTTTCCCTCTCAGTGTGTTTGTTATCTGTGTGGAAAAATATTACTGACTTTTACGTGTATATTTTGTAGCCTGCTATGCTACTGTATTTGTGTATCAATTCTACTAGCTTCTTGGTGGAGTTTTTTGAGTCTTCCAAGTAAAGTATTATGTCATCAGCAAATAGTGATAATTTAACTTTTTCTTTAGCTATCATTCCTTTTATTTCTCCCTCTTGTCTAATGGCTATAGCTAATGATTCCAAAGCTCTATTGGATAAGATGGGTGATAGAGGACATCCTTGTCTTGCATTAGATCTAAGAGTAAAATATTTCAGTTTTTCCCCATTTAGAATTATATTAGCCATTGGGTTGTCATAGATGGCTTTTATCAAATTGAGGTAGAGGCATTCTATTCCAATTTTCTATAGGATTTTGAACATGAATGAGTGTTGGACCTTCTCAAAAGCTTTTTCTTCATAAACTGAGATGATCATATGGTTCTTAGATTTCAGTCTATTAGTATAGTGTACTACATTCATAGATTTTAAAATATTGAATCATGCTTGCATCCCTGGGATGAACACTACCTGGCCATGGTGTATAATCTTCTTGATGATTTGCTTTATTCTATTTGCTAGGATTTTATTGGGGATTTTTGCATTTATGTTCATGAGGGAGTTTGGCTGGTAGTTCTCTTTTTTAGTTGTGTCTTTCCCTCATTTTGGAATAAGTATAATACTTGCCTCCAGAAAGGATTTTGAGAGGACTGATGACTTTTCAATTCCATTGAAGAGTTTGAGGAGTGTAGGGATTATATCTTCTGTACATTTCTTGTCAAATTCAGCTGTGAATCCATGAGGACCTGTACTTTTCTTAGTCAGCAGGCTTTTTGTTACGTTTCATATTTTGTTGGCTGTTATTGAGTTATTGAGAGTTGTTGTGTTTTCTTAATTCAGTTTTGGTAATTTGTACCTTTTGAGGAATCTATTCATGTCATCTCTGTCTTCAGTTCTGTGAGTGTATATATTTTCGAAGTAGCTACCAATAATATTCTGAATTTACACTGGGTCTGTGTTGATTATACCCTTTTCATTTCTTATTGCTTGTATTTGAATTTTTTCCTTCACCTTTTTGATGAGGTTGGCTAGAGGCTTATCAACTTTATTTAGTCTTTCAAAGAATCAGCTCCTTGATTCATTGATTCTTCGATCTGTTTTCTTCATCCCAATTGAATTAACTTCTGCTCTAGTCTTTATGATTTCTTTTCATCTTTGGGCTCTGGGTTTCATTTCCTCTTCTTTTTCTAGATATCAGAGGTGCAGCATTAGGATGTTTATTTGTTCCCATTCTGTTTTCCTAACGTGTGAGTTCATGGCTATGATTTTTTTCCTCTGAGAACTCCTTTCATCGCATCCCATAAATTCCAATAATTTCTGCTTGAATTTTCATTGAATTGTAGATATTGTTGAATTTCCTGTTCAATTTCATCTGTGACCCATTGATTGCTGAGTAGGGTGTTGTTTAATTTCCATTTACTTAGCCAGTTTTTCTGCTTTCTTTTGTCATTTATTTGCAGTTTTATTGCACGGTGGTCAAATAATATGTATGTGATAATTTCTGATTTCTTGCATATATTTAAGCATGATTTTTGGACTAGTATGCAGTCTATTTTTAAAAATGACCAGTGCACATCTGGAAAAAAATGTGTATTAAGATGTGGTTGGATGGAATATTATGTATATGTCCAAACGTGTATTCATTCCAAGCTCTGATTCAGTTGTGCTACTTCTTTGCTAATTTTTTTGTCTAGTGGACCTATCTTTCTGAGATGTTGTCATCTCCTCTTAATATTGTGGTCTTGGATATTAAATATTTCATGTCCATTAATAGTGGCCTTATATAGTTGGGTGCTCCTGTGTTTGTTGCATAGATATTTATGAATGTTACCTCTTTCTCTTGAATTTTTCCCCTAACCAGTTTGTACTTGCCTTCATTATTTCGTTTGATCATTCTTGGTTTGAACTTGAGACTGTCTGAGAACAGAATTGGTACTCCTGTTTTTTTCTGAGATGCTGGGTCATGTAGTATTGTTTTCCATCCTTTGACTTTAAAGCAATGAATGTCTTTTTGAGTTAAGTGTGTTTCTTGTATACACCATATTGTTGGGTTTTGTGTCCTAATCCACTGTGGCAATCTGTTTCTGTTAATTGGTGAATTGAGTCCATTTACATTGATGGTTATAACTGAAATGTATTGACTTATGATTGTCATGTTATTTACCTGCTGTTGTTTATTCCTTTTTCTCCTGTGTTTAATTGTTTGCCCTTTTTAGTGGGCTCTTTCTTTTCTCATTTGTGGATTTCTGCTCATTGTGGTCCCTCTAAACCACCTTTCAATAACCTATATAGGGATGGTTTTGTTATTTTGAAACACTTTATTTGTTCTTTGTCGTGAAAAATATTTCACTTCTCCATCAAACCTGAAAGAGAATTTTGCAGGGTATAGTACTCTGGGCTGAAATTTGTCTTCATAGAGCACTTGAAGAACTCTGCTCCATGTTCTCCTTATCTTCATGCTTAGGGTAGAGAAGTTAGCTGTAATTCTGATGGGTTTTCCTTCAATTGTGATCTGCTTCTTTTCTCTAGCAGCTTTCAGTATATTATTCTTGTGCTGGATTTCTGGGATATTGACTATTATATGTCTCGGTGTGTTTTTAGTTGGGTTGAAGCTATTTGGCATTCTGTATGCTTCTGTTACAGGTAACAGAATTTTAGATTGTTTCCTCATATTTTTTAAGTTTTCTGCTCTTACTCCTGCTCGTATTCTTTTTATATCATTTGTGTTGACTCTTTTTTTCATTGATGCCTATTTATCTCACATTGTTCATCTTGGCATCATCTTCCAGGTGATGGATTATTTTTTCCTGCGTCCTCATTGTTTTTAACTTTTTCACTAGCTGCGTCTTCAAGATCTGAAACTCTGTCCTGCTTTCTCTTAAACCGTTTTGTAGACTCGTGATTGAGATTTTAATTTCTTCTGTACCACTTTGACTCTGTTTCATGTGATTTATTTCTTTCCTGTATTGCTCATTCAAAGAATCTGTCATATTTCTAATCTCTTCTAATTTTTTACCAATGTCCACTTTAAAGGTATCTATTAATTCTTTTACTGTAGAGTATTTTCCAAATTGAGTTTCCTCCATATATATCCATAATTGATTCTCTACTTTAGATGCTATGATTTCAAAGATTTCTTCTTTAATTTCAGAAATTATTTCTGCTCTGAGTTCCTCTATACCTTTCTGCTGTTGTTTCTTTGCTTGCCATGCTGTTAATTCATATTTCAGCTGAACTACTCTTCTATGCACTTGTTCTGTGTGGGCATTGAGTTTCCCCCATACATTTCTTGATTTGATTCATTACTTCAGATGCTATGTATTCAAAAATGTCTTTTTTATTTCGGGTGTTAATTCTAGTCTGAGTTGCTGTATACCTTTCTGCCGGTTTTTTTTTTTTTTCCTTCTGACTCCGTTAATTCATTCATTTCAGCTGAGCTAGTGTTCTCTGCACTTATCATTGGTGCGTTTGAGGCCTGAGATTGTATTTTGCTCCTTTTCTTTGTCATTTTGTATAGCACTGGAACTCTGACCTTTGTTGTAATGCTTTAGTGCAGTTATATCCTTAGCGCATAATGAGATTCGTGTGCCAATCTATTAAGTTTGAGATTATCCAGTTATGCTTGGCCTGGAACTAGCTGTTGTGTTCAGCTTCTTTTTTCTGAAGCCCTTCTGGCACAACAGTGAATCTGTCATTCTGCTCAGGTGTGCCCCTGTCCCATGGCGCATCTTGGAGTGCCAAAGATCTCCTACACACTCACCGGGTTGTGCCGTGCTGAGTCAGGGGCCAGAAGTGTCACAAAAATTCTTACTCTCTCCTGGAGCTTGGGGGCTGGGGCTCTGGGGATTTACAGGATACACCAGGGTGGTTTGGATTGGGCAGAGTCTCAGAAATTCTTGTTCACTTGGAGATCTTGGGGGCAGGGGCTCCTGATGGTGCTTGCTGCTTGAGGAGTGCCACTGAGAAGCCGAAAAGTTCTCCCACAGACTCCAGGCAGAAAGAGTCACAAAAATTCTCATTCCCTCTGCAGGCTTGGGGACAGTGGCTCTGGAAAGTTGCAAGGTGGGCCAGGCTCAATACAGGAACTTTTGAAGTTTTCTTTGTAGAATATCATGCCACCAAAAATAATGATAATTTAACTTCTTCCTTTGTATCCTTATTTCTTTTATTTTTCTCTCTTGTCTAAGTGTTCTGGCTAATTTTCCAGAACTATTCTAAGTAGAAGTGAACATGGTGGAATCTTTCCCTTGCTTCTGATTTTAAAGTGAAAGCTTTCAGTTGTGGGCCATTCAGTATGATGTTGACTGTTGATGTTCATCATTGAATTCTATCCAATTTTAATAAAGAACTTCTATTCCAGTTTTCTGTACGTTTTCTCTGTCATTTTCCTGTCATTATTAGAAGTTGTACTTTGTCGTGTGCGTTTTTGCATCTATTCAGGTTTTCGTCTGGTTCTTTTACTGTGGTGTATTATATTTATTGATTTACATATATTGAATCATCCCTACATCCTTGGTATGAATCCTACTTGGTAGTGGAGTATAATGTTTTTGAATATTTGCTACATCATGCCTGCTTTGAGTATTTTTGTGTCTATGATCAAAATAAGTGCTTGCCTAGCAAGTGCAAGAGCCTGAGTTCAATCACCAGTTCTGAAAAATAAATAAATATATAAAAAATTAAAGACATTAAATCAGACACAAGTAAACAAAGAGGAGCTTAGCAAAATGATGGGAACCACAAGTGAAAAATCATAAACAAAAAATGGAATCAATGAAGCAGATACAAGCAGAAATACAGGAGAATAAAAACTTTACTGAAGGTGTATGCAGCAGAATGAATGAAGGGGATAACAGAATATCAAATCTAGAACGCAGAAATGTAACAGGAGACCAGGAAAATAAAGGTATCTTGAAAGCCACAAAAGAACACAGAAATTAATATAATACCTCTAGGATGAAGCAGAGATTGATTAGAACAAGTTAGAATAAGGCCAGAGTGAGCACAAAAACCATTAAAAACCTCCTGAAAGAAATAATGGCAGAAAACTTGTCAAAGATGAATAAAGAATTTGACATACAAGTAAATGAAGCACACAGAACTTCAAATACCCATAAGCAAAATTAATTCACACCATGACATATAATAAACATTCAAGAAATAAAGCACATGAACAGAATATTAAAAGTGGCTAGAGGAAAAAAAAATATCACCTATAAATGAAAGCCCATCAAAATCACAGCAGGTATCTAAATATAAACCTTCCAGAAGAGCTTGAATTGAAGTATTTCAGCACCTCGGGGAAAACAGTCTTGAACCCATTTTGATGTATCTAGCAAAATTATCTCTCAGAATTGAGTGAGAAATAAGATACTTCCACGACACGGAAAAAACTGAAGAAATTTATGACCATCAAACCAGCTCCACAGAATGCTCTGAAACACATATTAGAAAGAGATAGCAAAGACCAATGCACAGGAGCACTAGTAGAATGAAACCACCAGGCAGGGCAAACAATTAAACAGAGCAGAAAATAGGGTAAAACCAACAGAGAAACAACATAAAAAACAAAAGCCAGTACATACCAGTTATAACCTTAATTGTAAATGGTCTCTGTTAGGTAAGAATCCACGCAATTGACAAAACCAGGCATTCTGACATAAGAATATTTAATGGAGGCAACAAGCAGGCTGTCTGTCTAGCAGACAAATACAGCAATGAACAAGGAAAAAAATCACAGATCTTTTAAGAGTGGGGATGGGTTTGTGGGCCGGAACAGTCAAAGGGAGAGCTAATTTTTGTCACGCTACGTTGTCTGTCAGGGATTTTTGATGTTAACAAACAAGACTTTCGGTGGTTGCTTGTTCAGGTTAGAGTCATGCAGACTTGTTCTGTGGTTTTGTGCTTGGCTCTGTGTTGTGGCAAAGGGAAGAAAGTTTTGGGGTAGGGTGCCTGGGAAAACCAGAGGGAGAGTGTGTGGGGAAGTCTGCCTGGGAAGCTTGGCTTCTGACCTATCATTCCAGACTCCATTTGATAGAAAAAGAGTGAAGAAATCATTTGGCAACTTCCTGCTGACTGGGGATGTCATCGAACAACAGTTTGGAGAACAGGGCAAGGAGTTATTGCTGTTGAAAGGGTCTCATTAGAGTAAGGCCTTGTAGGAATAATTTGAGAGAAGCATTTGGTTGAAATTTGGAGTTGTTAATCTGGTTCCAGAACTGCAGATGAGGAAATGAAGCAGAGGGCTACCATGAACATAATAGCATGCCCTGAAGGGGGCGCTAAAAAGGGAGCAAGCCAAGGAATGATGGAGTTTATATGCTGATGTGCCACTCAGAAACAGCGGTGTGTCTGTTTTGTGTTGCTTGTCTGTAGGTGTGTTGAATGATGGGAATTTGTTGCAAGGGAGACCAATGGAGTTTCCTGTGGAACATGTGAGGTTGTAGAATGAGGGAGTTGGAAAAGGGAAATATCAATTGTTAAAGGCCTTTGGCAAGAGGACAGATGTGTGTGTTGTTGGGTACAGCCAGGATAGCCATGAAATCAATGGATATTTGCAGGCAACACTTGGTAAGATTGGTGATCTGGACAGAAGCAAGAAGGAAGAATATGATCTGGATGTGTCATTTTACCATGACCATGTTGAAGGGGAGGAGTAAAGAGGTGGCAAATGATGGGCTTGTATCAACTCTGATGTTGGGGTCTACTGGGTATTGAGAAATGTAGGGAAGGGCGCTGGGATCTGTGAGGCACACCAGTGTATGAATAGCATGTGTGGCGTTAGAGGAACTGAAAGTGTCTCAGAATATGTGGTTGACAAGGGAAGGGGGAGGGAGGAGCTGGCTAGACATTGAGGTTAGGTTTATAGGATGAGCACTGTGGGGAGAGAGGTACGAGAGACATGGAGCTTTTGGATTAAATCTCTCCCCATGAGGGGTATGGAGTAGGTTGAGTTTATAAGGAAATTATGAGTGAAGAACAGTGTCTGGGGTCTGGAAAGAGTTGGCCTGTCTGAAGGTGTCATGTGGGTTGGCCATCAACACCCAGCATGAGACTCTACATCTAATAAACTATATTTAGAACTCAGGAAGAATAGTATATGCACTCTTGTGTGTCAGCAAGAAGAGAGGGCTTTTTTTGAGGGGAGGGGTGTTTTTTTGTTGTTGTTGTTTTCTTTTACTGGAGATGTCCAGTGAGACTTGGAACTCTGACACTAATAACTCGATATATGCAATGGACTCTAAGCTCTCTTGTTGTTCTTTAGTATCAGGACCAAGCAGGTGAACTATTGATGGATCGGGTTGCAGTGAATTTTTGTGGGGGAGGGAATTAGATGACCTACCTGCTCTCTGGTGGACAGGGTAGTAGCATTTCCAGTGACCCTTGAACTTGTAGATGGTACCAGGTCCCAGTGGTGGCTATAGTTTAGGGCAGGCTCATGCCCAATGTCCTTCTTTGTCATGCTTGCCAGGAAAAGCTCAGGTGGCAACGTTGTTTAGGCTCAGCATTAATTGTTAAGGTCTTACTTTGATGTAAGTTACAAGTATCACAGCCAAACATTGGCACTTGTGTATAGTTAATTTTGGTCTCTATTATTGAAGATATGGAAAGTTAGGTTAAGTAAGCTTTTCTCTGTGAGGCTTGAGTGCCAAGATTTATTTTGTTAGTTTGTTGTAAATATCTGGAGCAAAGTAAAATACAAAATAGACATTAATAAAAATAGTTTCTTCAGGAGTATTTAGGTCTATATTGGAACTGATTATCAGAGTTTTATCTGAGTATCAATCACCTTGAAATATACAGTATAAACATAGAACTTATTTCTTATTAACCATGGACATTTGAATAGTTAAATTACTGTAGAATGTTAACAGACAATAGCTATATAATTTTGTAGAGATCATTTGACATCAGTAAAAATGCATAATAGTGCAGCACAAGAGCCATAACAGATGATGAGCTCCCCCATTTTTTAAGCATGTTTAAATGAAATGACACATGTAAATGTCTGTAGCTTGTCATGAACTTCTTATTACAAATGTCTGAAAGAATATCTTTGAACCAATAATCAAATTATTGAAGGTATCTTTTAAGGAGATTACTAGTGGTTCTCTACTGATGAACAAAGTTTGGCCACCACTGCATTCACCAATCAAGAGACCTGCCCAACAATTTTTTTTCATTTTAGTGATTTTTGTTTATTTATAAATGAATTTTGATATCGCTTAGACCAACTGGTAAAATAGCTTTTAAGTCTATATTTTTTAAAGCTCAAATAAGAAGAGGAATAGCTGTTAATGGAATTGACATGTAAACACATACACAGGACAATCATGAAAGTCTCTAAAAAAAATCAGAGTGCAACCCAGCCTGGCCCGTTGAGTGTGTGGGAGAACTTCCGACTTCCCCGCATGCCAGCAAGACAGCCCAAGAGCAAAACTCAGACATCTGCATGGGTGAGAATCTCTACTGTGCTCCAGTGACCCTTGAAGTTCCCTAGAGCTCCCCACAAGTCCACCAAGCATGTGAAAACTTCTGAGACACTCTCAGCCCATATCCAACCTAGCTCAGCCAGGTAAGGAAGAATATGATCTGAATGTGTCATTTTACCATGACCATGTTGAAAGGGAGGAGTAAAGAGGTGGCAAATGACGGGCTTGAATCACCATTGATGTTGGGGGGCTACTGGGTATTGAGGAATGTAGGGAGAACTTCTGGCTTCCCCATGTGGCAGGCAAGAGACCCCGAGAACAAAACTCAGGCACACACATGAATGAGATGCTACTGCACCTCCGCAACCACTGTAACTTCCCACAGGCCCACCCCCAAGTCTGTAGAGCAAGTGAGAATTTTTGTGACTCTTCTGGCCCCAGATCCAGTACAGCACAGCCCGATGAGTGTATGGGAGAACTTCAGCGCTCCCTGGTGTTCCCTGGGACACAGGCACAACAGAAGGGAATCACACACGCACCGTTGTGCCAGAAGGGCTGCAGAAAAAAGGAGCTCAACACAATAGCTACAACCAGGCCAGGAATAACTGGATAAAGTCAAACTTAATAGATCTGGACCCAAATCTCATTACATATGTGCTAAGGTTCTAACTGCACCAAAGGTCTACACCAAAGGTCAGAGGTCAGTGCAATACAAAATGAAAAGGCAAGGAGAAAAATGCAATTTCAGGCCTACAACCCACACGCCAAGTGCAGAGGACACTAGCTCAGCAGAAATGTATGAATTAACAGAGCCAGAAGCAAAGAAAAAACAGCAGAAAGATATAGAGGAACTCAGACAAGAATTAACACCTGAAATTAAAAAAAAAGAAATCATTCAAATCATAGCATTTGAAGTAAAGAATCAATTACAGACATATATGGAGGAAGCCCAATTTTGGAAAACCTGCAGTAAAAGAATTAATTCCTACCTCTAAAGAAAACATTGATGAAGAATTAGAGGATATTAGAAATATGATGGATTCCTTGAATGAACTATATAGGAAAGAAATAGATCACATGAAGCGAACTCAAAGAGACATAGAAAAACTTAAAATCTCAATTCCAAGTCTACAAAACTGTTTTAGTGAAAGCTAAAACAGAGTTTCAGATCTTGAAGATGCTCATGCAGTTATTGAAAAGGTGAGAAAGGATCTCATAAAAACAATGAGAAGGCAGGAAAAAATAATTCATCACCTGCAAGACAATGCCGAGATCTACAATGTCAGATTAATCAATGAAAAAGGAGTCAATACAAATGATATAAAAAGAATATGAGCAGAAGTAATAGCAGAAAACGTCCAAAATATGAGGAAACAATCTAACATTCAGGTAACCGAAGCATACAGAATGCCAAATAACTTCAACCTAAATAAAAACACACGGAGACATATAATAGTCAATATCGCAGAACTCCAGTGCAAGAATAATACACTGAAAGCTTCTAGAGAAAAACAGATCACATTCAAAGGAAAACCCATCAGAATTGCAGTTGATTGCTCTTCAAAATCCATGAAGGAAAAGAGAGCATGAAGCACAGTAGTTCAAATCCTCTATGAAAACAAATTCCAGCCCAGATGACTATATCCTGCAAAACTTTTTCAAGATTGATGGAGAAGTGAAATACTTCCATGACAAAGAACAAATAAGAAATTAATGATGACAAAGGCTTCCCTACACAAGCCAATGAAAGATGTTCTAGACAGGGACTACAATGACCAGAACTTCCTGTTTAAGGACAGAAGGAACCCACTAAATTGGCAAACAATTAAGCAAAGGACAAAAAGTAATAAACAACAGCAAATAAAGAAAATGAGAATCGTAAGTCAACACATTTTAATTATAACCATCAATGTAAATGGACTCAATTCACCAATTAACAGAAACAGACTGCCACAGTGGATTAGGAAACAAAATCCAACAACATGCTGTATGCAAGAAACACTCTTAACTGAAAAAGACATTCATAGACTTAAAGTCAAAGGATGGAAAACAATATTACATGACCCAGCACCTTAGAAAAAAGCAAGAGTAACAATCCAGTTCTCAGACAGTCTCAATTTCAAACCAAGAAGGATTAAACAAAATAAAGAAGGCCACTATATATTAGTTAGGGAAAAAATTCAACAGGATGAGGTAACACTCATAAATATCTATGCACTAAATACAGAAGCACCCAACTATATAAGACTAATTTTAATGCACATGAAAAATCTAATATCCAAGACCAAAATCTTAACAGGAGTCCTTCATACACCTTTATTTCAAAAAGATAGGTTAGCCAGACAAAAATTAGCAAAGTAGCAGAACAGAACCAGAACTTGGAACAAATGGACTATGTGGACATATATAGAGTTTTTCACACAAAAATAGCTGACTACACATTTTTTTCAGTTGTACATGGCTCATTTTCCAAAATAGACAACATAGTAGGCTGTAAGTTATGCTTCAGGATATGTAGGAAAACAGAAATTATCCCATACATATTATCTAACTACAGTGCAATGAAACTGGAACTAAATGACAAAATAGAGCAGAAAAACCTGCTAAATACATGGAAACAAAACAACACCCTACTCAACAATCAATGGGTCACAGATAAAATTAAATAAGAAATTAAACAATATCTACAATTCAATGAAACTTTGACCACAACTTATTGGAATTTATGGGATGCGATGAAAGCACTTCTCAGAGGAAAAATCATAGCTATGAACTCACACATTAGGAAAACAGAATGGGAACAAATAAACACCATGATGCTGCACCACTGACATCTACAAAAGGAAGAGCAAACCAAACCAAGAACCAAAAGACACGAAGAAATCATAAGGATCACAGCAGAAATTAATTCAATTGAGATGAAGAAAACAGTTCAAAGAATTAATGAAATCAAACAGTTGGTCCTTTGAACGACTAAATAAAACTTGTAAGCCCCTAGCTAACCTCATCAAAAAGAGGAAAGAAAAATTCAACTACAATCAATAAGGAATGAAAAGGCTGTAATCATCACAGACCCAATAGAAATTCAGAAGATTGTCAATACCTACTTTGAGAATCTATATGCTCACAGTATAGAAGACACAGAAGAAATGGAACTATTCCTCAAAAGGTATAAATTACCAAAACTGAATGAAGAATATGTAACAACTCTCAATAACCCAATAACAGCCAAAGAAATATGAATTGTAATAAAAAGCCTGCTGAAAAGGAAATGTCCAGGTCCTGATGGATTCACAGCTGAATTCTACAAGAAATTTATAGAAGATATAAACCCTACACTCCTCAAATTCTTCAAGGAAATTGAAAAGGAAGCATTCCTTCCAAAATCATTTCTGCAGGCAAGTATTATAGTGATTCCAAAACCAGGGAAAGACACAATTAAAAAAGAGAAGTACAGGCCAGTCTCTCTCATGAACATAGATGAAAAATCCCTCCATAAAATCCTAGCAAATGGAAGCTATTAGAATCATCAAGAAGATCATACACAATGACCAGGTAGGATTCATCCCAGGCATGCGAGCATGGTTCAATATTTGAAAATCTATAAATGTCACAACTTGTCAATACACTGAAATTTAAAATTACATGATCATCTCAATTGATGCAGAAAAAGCTTTTGACAATTCCAACACTCATTCATGTTCAAAGTCCTACCGAAAATTGCAATAGAATGCCTCTACCTCAATTTGATAAAAGATATCGATGACAATGCAGCAGCTAATATAATTCTAAATGGAGAGAAACTGAAATCTTTTACTCTTAGATCTGGTACAAGACAAGGATGTCTTCTATCACCCCTGTTATTCAACATAGTTTTGGAATCATTAGATATAGGCATTAGACAAGAGGGAGAAATAAAATGAATAAGAATATGTAAAGAAGAAGTTAAATTATCAGTATTTGCAGATGACATGATACTTTACTTGAAAGACCGAAGAAAAACTCCACCAAGAAGCTATTAGAATTCATACACAAATGTAGTAGCATAGAAGGACAGAAAGTTAATACCCATAAGTAAATAGCATTCCTCCACAGAGAAACCAAACACACTGACAGTGAAAGTACAGAAATAATACCTCTTACAATAGCACCACAGAATGAGAAATATCTTAGAATTTACTTTATCAAAGAAGTCAAAGATTTTTTCATGGAAAATTACAGTACCCTGAGAAAAGAGATCATAGAGGATTTCAGAAAGTGGAAAGATATTCCATGCTCCTGGATAGGAAGAACCAACATCGTGAAGATGGCCATACTCCCAAAATTGCTGTACAGATTTAATGCAATCCCTATCATACTGCCACCAACATACCTCCCAGACCTAGAAAAATCATTCCTAAAATTTATTTGGAACCACAACAGACCTAGAATAATAAAGGGAATCCTGGCCAACAAAGCCAAGGCAGGAGGCATCACAATTCTGACTTGAAATTATACTACAGAGCCACTATGATAAAATCAACATGGTATTGGCAACAAAATAGACCTGAGGATCAACGGAATACATTAGAAGATGCAGAGGCCACTACGGACACTTTCAGCCACCTGATCTTTGACAAAGGGGCCAAACACGCTTACTGGAAGAAAGATAGCCTCTTCAACAAATGGTGCTGGAAAAACCAGCTTTCTCCATGCCAAAAAATAAAACTTGACCCAGGTTTACCACCATGCACTAATATAAAGTCAAAATAGATTGAAAGTCTAAACATTAAAACCGAAACACTCAATCTCCTGGAAGAGAAAGTAGGAGGAAGTCTTCAACACACAGTGGTAGGCAGAGTTCATGGAAAAACACGTATTTTCATGGGAAACACTTGAAAGAATTGTTAACTCTTATTGAGAAGATTTTGCATGTCAAAAAAAATTATCAATGAAGTGAAAAGATAAACCACAATTTCTGAAAAAAATGTTAACTAATAAGCACTCAGACAAAGTTTTGCTCTCTAGAATTTATACAGAACTCAGATACATTAGGGTCCTCAAATTTAAAGACCCAATCCAGAATTGGGCATCTGAGATGAATACACACTTCTCAGAGGATGAAATTAAAAAAGCAAATAATATGTGAAAAAATGCTCCACATCACTAGCCATCCATGAAATGCAAGATAAAACAACACTGAGATACATCTTACTCTTGAAAAATGGCTATCATAAATAAATCAACCAACAGCAAATATTGGAGAGGATGTGGGGAAAAGGGAACACTTCTGCACTGCTGGTGGGAATGTAGAGTGGTGCAACCATTTTGGAGATCAGTGTGGACACCCCTCCCAAAGCTAGGACTGGAAATCACATCCAAGGCAGCTATCTCCCTACTGGAAATTTTCCCAGAGGACCTGAAAATGTCATATCATAATGATATATGTGTACCTATGTTTATAGCAGCACAATTTGTGATAGCCATATCTTGGAAAAACCAAGATGTCTGTCACATGAGGAATGGTTGAAAAAGATGTGGTATTTTTATAGAATGGAGTATTACTCAGATATAAAGAATGATAAACTTGAAGCCTTTATTTTTAAGTGGATTCCACTCGAGCATATACTCATAAGTGAAATAAACCAGACACACATGTGCAAATATCGTAGTCTCCGTAGTATAAGAAATCCAAAGAAGAACTACGTATAGAAATGCACAATGACAACTAAAATTAATTTAGTCAGATAGTTAGAGTAAACTGAACTGCATACTTTGCAAGGTAATAATCAGCTTCTCTTCTGGGTGGTAACAACCTAAGTTTGCACATCAAAAATTGGAGTAATGAAAGGGCTACAAGGTCAGCCAACATTTTAGCCCTAGCCATTCAAGTTCATTGAAGACTCAGGACATAGGAGAACCTGTAATGTAGCATCATGGAACTCATTTGTGCCCCAAATTTTCTGATCAAGGCAATTATGGAGCCACAAGAATGTGATCCGTGATCTATAGTGTGCCTAAAGAGAATCACATGGAGAGAACGTTCTCTCAGGCTTTCACAGAAAACAAATTAGTCAAGCATTGGCTGTGACTCGTCCACCTGGCTGACACTGACAAAGGATCTTCAAAGTGAGGTACAGGGTTACAGGATAAACCCTGAGAGGACTTGACTGACCTCATCAGATACAAAAGTTACATTTTTTTTTGTTCAATAGGCCTTCCTTTATGTCGGTCTTAACCATTGAGCACAAAGCATAATAACGAGGTATATTAGATAAAGCCATAATAATATGCCAAGGTGTAAATGGCTGCTGTCAACACTTCTTCAGATAACCCACTTCGACTGTGTGCTGCTGGACAGTATTGGATTGTTTTACTGAATTCAAGCACATATAATAATTGAATAACAATAGCTTATCATTCTTTATAGATGAGTAATTCTCCATTGTATAAAATTACTCATCTCTGGCAGGACTAAACAGAAAAAAAACAGGGGATAGAAAGGAAGGACGATTCTGTATTTGTATATACAGTACATGTAGGATTAATATGAAGTACTTTCTTATTCTATGTGAAGAAATATTTGTACTAATAATGTTTGGACCAGATATCCTTTCTGCTTCCTGTACTATGGATAACCAGTAAGAAGATAACAATATGACAAGTATTAATTATTCAAACTTTCTACAATTAAACTTTTCAAAAAAGATAGGTATACAGCTGCATTCTCTTAATTCAATGAATAGAGGCATCTGCTCTAATAATGTTTGTAAATAGAATATCACGTCTTCACCTTGCACAACAAATGCCCACTATGAAAACCACATGCCACGTATTAATTATTGAATATGTTCTACTAATTTGATTTGAAACTGTCTCATTGCTCTTTTCTTTTCAATAAAATTATTGAAAAAGATCAGAGTGCATTTAAACATTTATGGCTAGATTAAATTATGATCTGTTTAAATTTATAATCATGAGAAACTATTCAGAACATGTGTAGGTCAATTAGCAGAAATCTCCTTTAAGAATTTGAGCAACATCAACTTCTTTGAATAACTCACTATTGTTGTGGAATGCTGGACTGTGTTGGATTATGGTGTTGAGTTCAAACACCTAAGTTAGTTGAATGACAATGGAGTGCCTGCCTTTGACAGGTGTAGACAAAGGAAGGGGTATAGAAAGAAAAAATCATGTGTGTGTATAGACAGTACAGATGGGATAGATAACGCTGTGCTTCTACATAATCCTATGAGAGGCAAGATTTGCACTAATGGTGGTTGGACAGGATATTATGTCGGCTTCTAGTACTATGGTCATCCACTAGGAAAATAATTATTGAATTTTTGATATAATTCAAGTATAAAAATTAAGATAAGTAAACAGCTACACTCTTAATTTACTGATAAGAGACATCTGCTATAATAATGTCTGTAAATATAATGTCATGTATGTACCTTGTACGACACCAAAACATTATGAAAACAGTTTGCAATGTATTAATTTATCAAATCTGTCTTGTTAAGGTGTCTTAAAACTGTCTGATTGATATTAGTACTTCAATAAAATAAATAAAAAATAAACATTATGAAAACAGTTTGCAATGTATTAGTTTATCGAATCCATCTTGTCAAGGTATCTTAAAACTGTCTCACTGATATTTGTACTTCAATAAAATAAAAATTTTAAAAAAGACAAAAAAAAAGAATTTGAGAAACATAAACACTTTTTATTTGTAGTTACCAAGTTTGAGCAGGAGCAAACAAACTGAGCAGAGCATGAGGATTAGGCACAGTACAGTAGAGCAGCACTGACAAGTCACAAGTCCTGGACTTGTAGGCTGGCAAGAAGGCTGTAAATGGTGGGTCATGAAGCTGTGACTTAGGGTCTTTTGTTGTCCCTGTAACTGGAGATTGTCTGCCAAAGTGCCTGAGGGGTGGAGGAATGAGGGTAAGCACCAGGCTCAACTGGAAAATGTAGGATAGTTGGGATGTTATCCTGCCATTAGCTCAATAGCAGGGGGAGGGCTCACATTGTTGCGGAGAACTTATTGTTTTTGCATCACACTTCATCCCAAAGTTGGAAACATGAAGGAAATGAAAATACTGTGGTTGTAAGTTGGGAGCAGTAAGGAATGTGAGGAATGTAGCATTGGCCAGCAAAGGCAGATGAGAAAGGCAAGTGGGGAAGCAAATAGGGAGAGTAAGGTATATCCTCATACCCTGAAAGTTGAGAGGTCAGAAAGTGAAGTAGCATCTGTCACAGTAGGCGCTACTGTAGCACAAATGGTGGTAGCATGCGAGGGGTGGCTCTGGAGGCTATCGCTCTGTGGGGCAGGGTGTAGAGAGCATGCTGAGCTCAGGATGATTGCGTGGAGAAAAGAAAGAGAAGACATAGGGAAACTCAGACTATTTCCTATTGCAGAAACAAAAGTTATCTAAATTAGTGAAAGTGTCATAATCAAGAGATGCTTTGGGGACCAGAGTCTCATTGTCTAACTTGAATTGTGGGCAGGCTGCTAGGCAGAGAAAAAGTAGGCATTTGACTTTGAGGTCAAGTTATTGATTACACATTTAAACGGATCATCATAATTTAATCTTGTCATAAATATATTTAAGCCTAAGTGGCCTCTGAGGAGAGATTTAAGATAGTCTAGGACAGAAGAGTAGTTCTGAGAGGGGGTAGACAGAGTAGGGGGAGGGAAAGTGAAAGGAGATTAAAGACAATGATCCTGTTGAGGGAGTACCCAAAAGCACGTAGGTCCAAAGCCCTCTAAGCAGGCATCTCCAGTTGGAAAGGAGGCCAAGTGGTGGGAAGGAGGAGCTTAGAGTCTTGATGCAACTTTGTAGAGTGGGGCCATGGGATGAAGGGAGCGAGCAAGCCATCTAGATAGTCACCTGGGAAAAGTTAGTATGAAATAGAAAATGAAAGAACAGAAAAGGAGATTGATGTCAGAGAAATCCTGGAAGAAGTTCTGAAGGAATTCAGAGGATATCCATCCCAGATATGAATTGAAGGAGTTATAGGGCAGAGGGTTGGAGGCAGAGATGAGCAATTCATCAGGATGCAGAAAGAGGAAGATTGGCTATTAAATAGCCAAAACTATTCAAAAGAACACTGGAAGATAACTCAGTGGCATAAGTGTCTGCCTGACAAACTCAATGTCCTAAATTCAATCCCCAGTACCAAAAAAAAAAAAAAAAAAGCTTTCCAAAACTATTCAAAAGAGACAAAGAAAGTCACTACATACACAGTGATGGAAAATTCCAAGAAAAGATAACAATCATAAATATTTACACAACAAATATGTATTCACTCAGCCTATACAACAAATATTAAACTGAAAAACCAAAGAGTAAGAGTTGTAGTAGGAGATCTTAATACACCACTCTCCCAAATAGATACATGAACTAGACAAAAAATCAACAATGAAATGTTAGAATTAAGCCAAGTCTGTGAACAAACAGTCTATGAACAAACAGACTTGGTAGATGTTTCCAGAGGTTCCATTCCAAAATAGTAGAATACACATTATTCTCATCTGCACAAGGGGCATTCTCAAAAATCAATAGTATATGAACTGATGAAATATGCTTAAGTAAGTGCAGATGAGCTGAAATCTGCCCACATACACTATCTGACCATACTACAGTGACTGAAATTCAATACCAAAGGATAGCACAAAACCTACGTTACTACACTAATACATGGACAATACAGTTAAAACTTTTCTGAACAATGAGTGAGTCATACAGGGAATTAAAAATGAAATTAAACACTGTACACAATTAAGTGATAATGCCATTGCAATAGACTGAAAATTACAGGATGCAATGAAAGCAATCCTGTGAGGGAAATTTATAGCAATAAACTCACACATCCAGAAAACAGAATGAGCTCAAATAAACAACTAATGTTGAACTTCAAACTTCTAGAAAAACAGCAAGTCAAACCCAAAGCCTATATGAGGAGAGAAATTATAAACATAAGAGCAAAAATCAAAGCAATATAAACTAAGAAAGCAGTACAAAGAATCAAGGAATAAAAAGGTTGTTTCTTTGAAACAATAAATAAAATGGATAAACAATTTGCCGACCATATCAAAAAGAGGAAAGAGAAACAGAAACTGAAGAAATTAGTAATGAAAGGGGAGGAGGAGATAACAACAAATGCCATAGCAATCTTGGAAGTCATTGATACCTACTATAAGAACCTATATTCTAAAAAGATGAAAAACAATTAAATTATCATACATCTACACACAAATTACCAAAACTAAGTGAAGGAGATATAGAAATTCTAGACAACCCATTAAGTCAATGGAATTGAAATTTTAATTAAAAATTTGCCAACAAAATAACTTAGACCCTGTTGGATTCACTGTTGAATTCTACAAGAAATTTAGAGAAGAACTAATGCCACAGATGCTGAACTCTTTCAGTACATTGAAAGGGAAGCAGTACTTCCAAAGTCATTCCTGGAAGTAAGCATTACCCTAATTCCAAGACCAGAAAAGTAAACACAGCTGAAAAAGGTACTGGATAATCTCCCTAATGAACATATCTATAAAATTTTTTAAGTTACCAGAAAAAAGAATGCAGCAAAGCATCAGGAAGATTATATATCATGACTAAGTAGGATTAATACCAGGGATGACTTAACATAAAAAAACCAATAAATGTAATACACCATTATAACAGAAATGATAATCTCAATTGATGCAGAAAAAGCTTTGACAAAGTACAACACTCATTCATAATAAAAACCCTACAGAACATTGGAATAAATGATCTTTACCTCAGTCTTCAAAGAAGCATCTATGACCAACAGCTAATATCATATTAAATAGTCAAATACTGAAAGCTTTCACTCAAAATCAGGAACTAGACAAGGATGTTCATTATCATCACATGTAGTCAGTGTACTTATGGAAACATTAGTTAGGGAAATTAGACAAAATCAATAAACAAAAGAAATAACCATTTTGTGAACAAAGTACTTCAAGTCTTGTAAGAAAACAAATTCCAACCCAGACTGATAAACCCTGCAAAACACTCTTTCAAGCATGAGTGAGACAAGTAAATATTCCAATTGTGTGTCAGAGAGCTTAGAGAGAATAATTAATAGCAACTCCACCTTGAGTGGCTGAGGCTTTCCATGTGAGTAATGTCATGGTGAATTATCTGAACTGAACTGAACATTAAATCACTAGTGTTATTTTTGTCATCTGTTTTTGGTTGTCAGGGAATCTTAAAGTTATGATTCTACACTGTGATGAAATAGGTCTAGAGACCTTTGGTCCTGGATTATTCATGGCTGGGTTAGTCCTTGAACTCTCAAATATTTATTTCAGCACACTAACACACTAAATATCAATCAGTTATCAGTTAAATATTATACTCTTTTTGTTGTAGTAAACTGCTAATATTGTACCAGTATTATTTAAAGCTTTGCATTTGATTTTTGTTATTGAATAGTAGAAATAAAAATCTCAAATGTTTTTTGTTGCTTAAGAGAAATCTCTAAAATCTTACATTATACTGTTTATAATATTTATAAAGGGACTTACACTAAATACTTTTCAGGTTTATTGATAGGTACCATCAGAAATGTGGTGTTTTATAAGCCATTTCTCACATATCCTGCAACTAAACAGGCTCCTACTGGGTGGTTTCCTGTGGAGTCACACACATGACACAGTTCTCAAACTGTTTAGAAGTGTAAGAAATACCTTAATGCTGTGTCATTTGATATTGCAACTAAGGGAAAATCACCAGCTTTTATGGCTTTAACTTACTGCAATATTTTCTTCTACTTCTCTCTCCCTTCAGGTATTTCCAGGGCAGCTTTCTAGGAAGTACAGCTCATGCTCAAACATATTGCTGGATGACAGCACACTCAGCCAGCCTAATCGGAGAAACACAGTACAGTCGTGAGTATAGGAATGCAACAGAGGCCTGAGTGACAGATCTCCTATTGCTAAGACATCTCAGTCAGTCTTAGCAATTTCATCCATGTGATTATTCTCTTTGTTTGATATACAGTATTGGGGCCACCTATATAATTGATTTGAAAATGTGAATTTTCAATTTTTGTTTTAATCTCAGATGCCATAGTAAGAGGCAACAGCAGCTAACAAATAAATTCTAGGAAAAGTATACCTCTGTATTTTATATATTTATGTTTTGAGATACTGTTACACCTAAAGAGAAGAGGTGCCTTTTATTGAATACTTCTCAAATCCTACTTTTCAGTTTACAGAAAGCTTTAATTCACTTCATTCCATGTTTTTAAATAATCATTATTTTTCAAATGAAAGTTTAGTAATAGGACAAGTAGGCATTTAAGAAACATTCTTTAAAGGCTTATGGGATAACAGCACATTATTCTCAATAAGACGGGTGAAACTTATTAGAATCATTTAGCAACATTTTCAGGATATATGTCTACAAACACATGCATTTTCCTCACCTCTCCCCCTTCTCTCTATCTGTAAGCTCTCATGAGGATATTAGGCAATCAGGAATGAAGTTAAAATGGAATTATGGAGACAAAAGTATTCCAGGTGTTTCTGACCCTGTTAAGTCATTTCCAAACTTTGGTGCACATTATAATCACCCTGAGGAAATTTTAAAATGTTCTTTGTATCAAATTGTACCCTGTGGCACTTAATCAGAAATGAGAATGATTTTTAGGCTCCTAGGGTGATTCCAGTGTGCAGTAATGTTTAGAGATTCCTGCTTAATAATAATGTAGGAAAACTGCTTCTGACTGTTTATTGGGACACTGGGCAAGCCTTATATTTAATAATGGGTTGTTGGGTAAAATTTTAAGTAAAATTTGGTATACTTTTTCAGTTGATGATGTCAGTTTATGGTTAAACTGGAGATTAAAAACTGAAACACTATCTGAATGTTTGTATTAGTTGCCTACATGGTTAGATCGTTTCAAATTTAAAATGATGTCTAGACTTCTTTGAAAATTCAGATGTACATTCCTTTAATGATGCTAAGCATCATTTTAGCCAGTGAGGGCAAACAGAAGCATATACCTCACCTGAGGGAACCTCTTTGCTTCCCAATACGCAGCACATCTGCATAGTTAGAAATACACCAATGCATTACCTGAAGAGTTGCGTCTGCTTATTAATATTTAAAGTAATTTATAAATACTGGCCATGAAGATACAATGCATGTTGTATTATTATCATCACTGAATATCTCAGGATGCCTAAAGATACCGTCAGTTTCATGGGCACTTGTTTTACTAAGTTTTCTAATTTTGAAAATATGATTTACATTTATTTGGTATAGAGTAATTTTCTTATTTACTTTTAGAGAAATAATAGAAAAATTATTAGTGGTTGAATAATAAAGTAAGTAAACTGAAATAAATGCATAGCCTTCCAACTTATAAAAACTATAGATTGGCTTATATTTAGTCATGTGGACAAATGTGTAGAACTTTCCCCGGGTGTGAGATTTTATTTTATACTTTCCCCGGGTAAAAGATGAATGATGAGGAAATACATAAAACTCTATAATCAAAGGAAAGGTGCTAACAATTGGAGTGTATGTTGGCTAAATGCCAGAAATAGGGCCAGGGAAATAGCTCAGTGGAATAAGCACTTGCCTGGTAAGTGCAAGGTCCTGAGTTCAATCCCCAGTACTGCAAATAAAAAAAAAGATAAATAAATGAATAAATAAATAACTGTCAAAAATACTTACACAACGGAAAGTGCTTATATGGTGCTGTTCTCAAACTGGAGGACACTAAGGCTTCTAGCTAGACCTTGCTCCCCTGCCTCCAAGAAGTTGTCTTTAGTTTCAACAAATGATAAAATCAGCCCTTACAAACATTTTTTTTCCTTCCACAGTGTGACCTTAGCAATATACTACCACATAAAGTACAGGTAAGCTTTTCTTTTTTTTGAGGCATGGTTTCACTATGCAATTCAGGCTGGCATTGAACTCACCTTGTAGCCCATGCTGGCCTTGAACTCCAGGTGATTCTCCTACCTCTATGTCCCAAGTGGTGAGATTACAGTCATGTCCCATCATTCCTGGCCAGGTGAGTTTTTAAAAACCCATGGTACTATTCCAGGTAAGTTCCATGATATTATATATAGCATTAGGTCACATATGCAGACATAAGTTTTAATGTACTTTTAGAAAAATACAGAAGCAAATAAAATTATTTGGAGTTTCTTGTTGCTGTAATTAGAACACTTGAAAATATTCTGTGGGATCTTCAAGATCTTAGAATATTTGCTTCTGTGGTTTATACTGATATTTAGTATTTTAGAAATTAAAATTGGGGGGCTGGGAAGATTGCTCAATAGAATAAGTGCTTGCCTGGCAAGCACAAGGTCCTGAGTTCAATCCCTGGTGCCACAAAAAAAAAAAAAGAAATTAAAATTTAGAATTAAATATGTTCTGTGTTTGTATGTGCACACAAGTGTATGTGTCCAGGGAATTGTTTAAACAGGGCTTCTTAACCTTGCAACTATTAATATTTTGAGCTGGATAATTCTTTGCTGTGGGTTGTCCTAGGCAGTGTAGGATGCTAAACAATGTCACTATGCAGATGACATTATCATCAAAACATGTCTATTGTTGCACAAGATCACTCCTAATTTTGAAATATTGTGTTAGTATAAATAGCAAAAAAGTAACTGTCTTCTATAACTCAGTAAAATACAAGTTGATTTTCACATTTCTCTTTCAATTATTATACTTCTGAAGAAGCAATAAGAACATACCCTATAGTTGAACAAAATAATATTTTTACCTCAGTGGCATAAGCACTTCTCTCGCAAGTGCAAGTTCATGAGTTCAATTCCCAATATCAAAAAACAAAAAGCAGATAATTGTGGATAGTCTTTAATATATCATTAAATGCCACAAGCATTAGTTTCGTGAATTAGGTATACTGGATACATGGTATCCCAAATGGTTACATTAATAATACTCATTGTTGCATCAGTACATGATTTATAGTATGCAGTTGTGAATTTGGAAATACTGAGTGCACATTTATTTATAATATCCATAACACTTTTGTTAATATCACCACCAGTCTTACCGAAACGTCTTCAAATACTGAGAAGATGTAATTACATAGGTAGCAAAAGGTACATGCTTTTCAAAACTTGGAATTTTTAGTGTAGAAGCTTGAATTTTGTCATTGGCAACAAATAGTTGTTCATTTTCTGTGTAGGCCCACTTTGTACATTTGTGATAGTTATAGTTTGATATAAAAGTGGCATTCTATAATGTGCAGCCTGTTTAGCTCACAACTAAATTACATGTTTTTATGAATATAAACATACTTTACTCCTTAGAAATGCTTTTCACTTTCAGCATATGAAAAGAAGTACCAATATTTATTAAAACAAATCTTCACTGCTCCATCAAGGACAAGCTCAAAACAGATTTTTTTAAAAAACTGCAAGTGACAGTGAAAAGTAGAACTGCTGGTATAACTTGGTACCACAGTCTGATTCATCCTGAGAAATTAGCAGTTTTATTTACTGTTGTAGAAGCATTACGAGCACAT
Source organism: Ctenomys sociabilis (assembly GCA_004027165.1). Taxonomy (NCBI): domain Eukaryota; kingdom Metazoa; phylum Chordata; class Mammalia; order Rodentia; family Ctenomyidae; genus Ctenomys; species Ctenomys sociabilis. Next base: position 2,211 of record PVKA01002416.1, on the reverse strand, counting down.
TAAAATGTCAGTGAAAAGGCAAGAAGTGTCTTCGTGCATTTGTAAGAGTATTTGATCTCATGAACCTCCTGAAAACAAGGCTAATGATCTTCAGAGGTCCACAATGTTTTTGGGAACAGAATGTTTTAGTTTGATGAAAAGATTGGTTTCTTACAAAAAGGCAACTAAATGTTTAAGTAGCAAAGGCAAGAAATACATGTTTGAAATATATATTGATTTGCTAGCATTGCCTGTTTGAAACAGTCATTACTTATTGTTACCTTTAGCTGGTCATCATAGAAAAGACTTCACAGTACTTGATTCACTGAGTAAAAAGAATTCTTAAGCCTAAAATTCAGAATTTCTACAAGTTCTTGGTGTATTGAAGGTTAGACCACTTCCACTATCCTTCCCTACACCTAACAATAGTTTTACTAAGAGATAAAGGATTCCAAAAAAAATGTTAAATGTCTATTCTTCTTTTTAGAGATGCAAATAGATCCCTGGATATTTTTGATGAGAGATTGCATCCACTGACAGTAAGGATCTTATTTTTTTTCTTTCCTGGAATTGTGTTTCTTTCATTCTATTTCCTTTGACATTAGTTTCTGGAAGTAAATCTCGTTTGAATTTGAATCACTTGCATTCACACCACATGTTGTATTGAACTGGGGAGATGGGCTCATTGGAATAAGCACTTTCCTGCCAAGCACAAAGACCTGGGTTCAATCTCCAGTTCCTCCAAAAAAAAGATTGAATCTTCATAAAAAGGAGGGTTTTTCAGGGCCCTGATAGAGTAAGAATTAACTAGCATCTTTGTTATTTTTTTCATGTAATCGTTCATTTTATTTTTTATTTTTATTTTTTGTCTTATTTTCTTTTATTACCTTTTAAAAATTACTCTAAAGAGAGCATAGCAATAATTGATATGACATTAGAAACAGTACACATTTAGAAGGCCAAAGTGACAGTTAAAAACTAGCTCTTTACATGCCAAAAACTGAAACTTGACCCATTTATCACTATGCACTAAAGTCAAGATGGATTAAAGATCTAAATATTAAAGCAAAGCTGAAGTCAACAACTTCTGACATTTCCAGTCCTACAGATAACCCACCAATATTATGGACTACAGAACTATATTTTGCTGAATTCATGCGCCTGCAATATTTAAATGACAAGGGAAAACCCATCTCTGACAAAACTAAACAAAAGAGGGGATACAAGTGAAGGACCTTTTTGTACCTGTATATACAAAATAGTTGGGATAGATATACAGCTACTTTCTCTTAATTCAATGAGAAGAAAGATTTATACTAATAGTGTCTGGACAGGATATCATGTCTGTACAAGATATCATCATCTTGTACTATGAATAACCACTATGAAGACAACAATATGCAATCTCTTAATTATTGAAAGTATCTTATTAATTGGTTTTGAAGCTGTCTCATTGCTATTTGTATCACAATGAAATTAATTAAAGAACATTAAAATACAAACATTAAATCTCCTGGAAGAGAAAGTAGGTGGAAGTCTTGACAATATAGGGGTAGGCAAACATTTCATGAACAAAAATCATGGGGCTGGGAAGATAGCTCAGTAGAATAAGTGCTTGCCTGACAAGCACAAGGTTCTGAGTTCAATCCCCAGTCCTGCAAAAGAAAAAAGAAAAAAAAAAAACCTGCACCGGAAATACTTGAAATAATTAAAATTGGAACCTCCTTTATTAAGAAGTTTCTGCATGCCAAAAGAAATTACCAACGGAGTGAAAAGACAACCCACAAATTTGGAAAAATTCTTAACTAATAATCACTCAGAAAAAGGCCTACTATATAGAATTTAGTTGTAGAAAGAACTAAAAACCACTGGGACCCCAAAATTCAAAGACCCAATCCAAAAATGTGCATCGAAGATGAATGCATACTTCTCAGAGGAATAAATACAAGAGGCAAATAAATATATGAAAAAATTAAAGCAGTATTGTGATACCATCTGATGGCATTTTGTTACTGAACTAAGCTAAATAAATGTTTTTTTTTTTTTTTTTTTTTTTTTTTTTTTTTTGTCTTTTTGAGACAGGGTCTCACTATGCAGTTCAGGCTGGCCTTAAGCTCACTTTGTAGCTCAGGCTGGTCTCGAACTCACAACAATCCTCCTGCCTCAGCCTCCCAAGTGCTGGGATTACAGGCATGCGCCACCACGCCCGGCTCTAAGCTAAATAAATGTAAT